>JBDJHY010209228.1:659-11449 GCA_039654485.1 Withania somnifera | reverse complement strand
GGACTACAGGGTTTGGTTCTCCTACTGGGTGGATAGTAGGTGCCATCATGACTCCGAGAAGTCGGGTCGTGACATATAGCTACTGATATAACAATAAATACGACAAGAAAACTAGTCAACCATATTGAAGAATAAAGTATTAATATGTTTCTCCTATAAGATGTTCCCAAGTCAAGAGGTCTATAAAAAAGGCATGAATAATTACCCCGTATGTTCCTCTCTACAAATATCCCAAATTTAGAGGAACCCGTGACGGACTCGAACTATATATCCTATATAGAAGTTTTGGAATGCTACCTGTATTAGATAGTACTGAATTAAGAAGGACCCACGGAGGACTTGAACCACGTACACTAAAACCAGAACTCGACTTTCTCCCTCTCTGGGATAATCTCGAATCTGGAGGAACCCATTGAGGACTCGAACCATATACCACTACTCCCCCGGGCTACACAACCTAGTCCAAGCATAACGACTCGAATCGACAGGGTCTGTGGAGGGATCTGAACCCGTATGAAACAAACCTCATAACCATCCCACTAGTATTATAGTTGCCAAGGCAAGAATGCTAACACTGGGGCTCAATCCATATATTATATCTCTGTGAGACCTAAGTAAATTAATATAGGAACAACCCACGTCATAGAAAGGTTCCCACTATCTTTACATATGTAATTCTCGAATCATGGAACCTAAAAGGGGATTGTCTCATATGATGGCTAAAATACCATTATACCGCTCGAAGGCAGACACAAGTAATACAAGTACTTAGAACCAATTTCCCATCAACACTCTGTCAGAACCAACGAATGGATTCCATGCTCTAGAATGGAGCATAATTTCTCCTAGCCTCACTGTGATTCCAAACTCCAACTAACCGCACCTGAGGTGCCACAAATGCTCACTAGTCTAAGTACACATGTATACAAGAGGAGCAACAGAACCAATATAGCTCATTCAAATACCCTATACCCCCAGATAGTATCGAATTAGGTAAAAAATATCACAATATTAGGATCCTAACTACACAACATAGACGTCTCTGCCTAATTACAATGCCATCTTGAAAAGAAGGCACTATCAGCATAACCATAACCATCTAAATACGAAGTCTCTACGAAAGGCATTGGAGTGTCCAACATAGTTGTACCCTCCTAACTATATCCCACTGCTACCCCTACCTCAGTTACATACACAACATATCAAACAAAACACAAATAATCAACCTACCTAAATCGGTTCTATAGCCACTAGCCTATATTGGGGGATAGCTGCTAAGCTATAACAACTAGTTAAATCCTCTCTCCAACCTCACTACGTTCAAGATCCCACGTATGAAATACACATCAAAGTGTTAATCCTCCCCATCCACTCTACTCTACAGAGTTGGTATAAAGCACGCGGTTAGGGAGATACATCCCTAGGGTAAGTAGTTAAGCTACAATCCAGCTAAATAGCCATAGGCCTGATAAATAATTATATCAAGGCCCGAGTAATCATCACAGACCCTAGAGGTGCTTTACAATACATATATTATATTAATATACAATCTAAAGAAAGTAGACAGTAGCTTACCTAGATTCCAGAGATATCCCAAAAAAGTATGCTGCAATATCAAGAATCATGTACGGAGCTCAAAATCACGAAAGAGTAGAAAAAATATAACCAATTTGTCAATACTAGTAAAAGGCCCATATTTCTATATAATTAGCGGGCATAAAGTTCTGGCTAAAATTAGGTCAATAAGCCCTAACAGCTCAGAAATTTAAAATATTATTCCCATATAGAACACAGTTCGTACATTGCAAGGTATAAAATACAGATAAATTTAGTGGTAGAACTAAAATATACAACCTCTAAAAGTTTATATTCAATAGAAAATGCAATAATAATAGCGAAAACACGAATTTACTTTGTAGATTCGCATAGAATCATGGGATCACATTTCTATGGATCAAAACTACACTGTAATACTTGAAATGACTAAATTTAAGCTTGCAAAAGTGAGGGGGGGGGTTCTTCTGAAATTATTAAAAAATGAGGAAAATTGTCGCAGGAGTGTTTTATAGGCACTGGAAATTAGTGGCGCAATCCGTCCCTGGGCGGTGCCATGATCATATAAAAGAGAAAAAATCTAGGAATTTAGCACAATCGTTCTCCTTGGCATGAATGCGTTGAAGAGCAGCGACCAGGACTTAGCACAATCGCGTTCCCCGACGCAATTGTGCTAAAGACCAGTACTGAAAATTTAGTACATGCTTCCTCGAGTATAAAATATAACTAAGGTCAGACTTTGTCGACTTATATATCAAAATATTTATGTAAACAATATTCTAGACTCAACGAAATTTATGAAAAAGACATCCGGGATTATATGAACTGAGTAACTTTCAAAAAGTAATTGCAAAAGAAATACACCAAAATAACTGCCAGGAACCTAACCTAATGATCCCAACAAGCCACACATGACTTGGAGCAGTTACAAAAATGCTCTAAATACAAGAAAGCTACGAAAATATGAGAACAATTTTGAGGGTCATTACAGATAAAGATGTGGACTTTTGATATAGTAGTTTTGGATAAAATATGAGTCAGGTGTGGCATAAAAGTGATGATGATGTGATCAGTTAGAATTATGTTGTTTAATGTGGAAATATAAGTAGAATACAAGAATAGCTTTTCGTAGAACATTTTAGATTCAAATTAAATTTTTTAAAACTCCAATTATATGATATACTGAGTTAGGCTTGAATTTTGATGCCCAGAAATCAAGTTTGTACAGTTAAAATTAGGAAAACTTTAGTTATTATAAAGATAACTATCTATTTATTTCAACTTATTATGAAGGACTAATTCACAATTTCTTATCATTTTTGGAAGACTTTTTAATTTGATTTTCATAAAAATGTAAGTCATCCCATCTTATTGCAAGTATAAATAAGTCCTACAATCTCATCATATTTGGCCATCTCGTACCCATAATTTCATCCAATAATAATATAAATGGGGTAAATTATTATCAAATGAATGTAACAAGTAATCTATATCATACATGCTCACAGTGTATGAAATTAATCATGTACATAAGTCAATGTACGTTCAATGCAATCTAATGCCATATAATATGATGAGTTCTTCTCTCATGTATCTGTAGCAGAAAAAGGCATCCAATCCGATCATATTATGTAAGAATGTGGTATCTGATATAATTATATTATGTCATAATGTGGCATCGAATCCAATCATATCATGTTATAATAAGATATTCGATCTAATCATATCATTATAGAATACGACATCTAATAAAAACATATGATATCATAATGTGGAATCCGATCTAATCATAGTATTTCATAATATGGAATTCAATCCAATAATATCATGACAAAGGATAGCATCTAATCCAACCATATCATGTCGAACATGGCATCTAATCCAATCATCTCATACCAAAATATGACATCCTCTCTAATCTTATCATGCTACAATGTGGCATCTGATCCAATTATATTTATATACCCAAAAGTAGTATGTATTTTGATGAAAAGTTTTACCAAGAGCTTCACTATTTGAAAAATTAATATCTAATTTTTTTCTCAAAGAGAAAAAATCTTCAAAAGATATTTGTAGAGGGTTTTGGATTTTCAGTATTTTTAGAAAATATTTTCAAAGATTTATATATGAATTTTTAAACCATGAAAAATAGTAGGTTTTACTCATTAAAACATAGGAAAATTTCCTTGATGTACAGGTACGAGCGGCCCAAAGCCCATACTGCACATACATAGCCAATACTGGAGCTCGTATCTCATGGTAATGCACCACATATTTTTGTGATACACCATGGCTCATGGTGATGTTTCTTGGCTTGTCGTTAGCCCCATGACCACCTGACAACAATTATGCAATTCTTGGTTTTTTTTTAATGGACTTTCGATATTCGTTCAGAACTCCATATAAACAAATCATTTATGAATTTTGATTGCAAACAATATTCTAGATATAAATAAAATTATTAAAATGGGAATCCAGGGTTTTTTCAACCTAATATCTTTCATGGTCGATAAAATGAAAACGTTACTCAAACATCCAATATTCTCCCTAGACCTCCAAAAAATATTTGATCTTTTCCCTAGACAAAAATGACTTTTTAAATCTAATGGAATTGACTGAAATCAAATATAACTGAATATTTCTCAAAGCTTACAACTTTCCACTCTAATTTTAAAACCAACAACATTAAGTGATCAAATATAATACAAGACAAATGTCAATAAGGGAAAAATTGTATTTTTACAATAAATATCAAAGGTGACCTTCAGGTTCATTATAGTTATACCTAAGAATAATTAAGCATCACTTGAATGGGAGAAGTTAAGTGATTTGTCAAAAGGGTTTTGATCTTACCTAATCATATAATGGCAATTGATTAGTAATAATATTAAAGTGGTTAAGGTATGATTTTAGATGCGTATTAATGAGGTCGCTGAGAAAAAGAATGTTTGTAGTCTTTAACTCTCTTCATTCTCAATGACTAATAGTCATAAGTCAATGTAAGGTGTGGGAGATTGTATTTACACCCTTCTATCGTAGTAAATACTATGCTTGAGCTATGGTTGATCTTGAGGTAAAACGAATAGTGGTTGGGGGTATTGATTCTAGCTTTATGGAATAAATTAAGTGCATGTGAATATCTAAGTTATTTAATTTGTAAAAGGTGTGGTGGAATAAGTTTAATATAGTTGTAGGTTTTTCATACAGTAGTTTTTGATAGAATATGAGTCAGGTGTGCCTTAAAGCTGATGATGATGTGATGAGATATAATTTAATGGTTTAGTGTGGACATATAAGTAGTATACAAGAATAGGTTTTCATAGCACATTTTAGATTCAGATTTAATTTTTTAGAACTCCAATTATGAGATATAGTGAGTTACGCTTGAATTTGTATTTCCAAAAATCAAGTTTGTACAGTAAAATAAGGAAAACTTTAGTTATTATCAAGATAACTATTCTGTGCACATGTTAGACCCTCGTAGTTAAAGTCATCGCCACATTAAGACACTTCCAGCTGCGGCGATACCTCTACAGTGGAGAAGTGACTGTTGTAGCGAGAATCTCAAGGATCTCATAGAATTTGAGTTATGTTTTCCTAAGTTTTAATTTCATAAAACTCATGTCTGAGATTTAGAAGATAGTGAGAGGAATAAGTGATTCATGCTTAATTGTTTGACTCCACATCATAATGTTTTGAAAAAACTCATAGAGCTATTGAGTAGAGAATGTGGATTAGTTGATAACTATATCAAATGGGTGAGATGGGATGCAATATGAGAAACTCTTTTAGTAATTCCTCTAATTCTTACCTCGTGCTTCTCTTTCCCTAATTCCATTTTGAAGAAGAATGGACGGTAAATTAATATTTGATGGTAATGATCCAGTCTGTCAATACTACATTAATCATGGTAAATTCATGAAAATTATTAATTTTTTTTCTTTAATAAATGAGCTCAAAATAGTAATCACTTTGAACATTATGTAACATCAATAGTTCCAGCTAAAATTTGAGTCTTTTAATATTCTTAGATAGACTTGAACCTATTAGAATTTAATTATTCATGAGTATTAATCTTAATTACTTAGTTTGGAAGTTCGTTAGGTATGAAATAAGATCGTACAATATTGCTAACATGGAGTTAAGTGGAAAACTTTTTACCGATTGAGTTTTAATATGAGTTCTTACTAGGGTCAAATTCAAATGACCATAACTTCTAGAAAATAAAGAGTTAACTATCCCCATAAACTATAGAATTAAAGCCTGTTGAGTCCTCTTTCAACCATAACAAATTGTTAATCAATACGAGTTCAAAGTAAAAGGTTATGACCATTTTATCAAGCACTATCTGGACTTAAAAGTGGCTTACCCACTATAGCAGGCCTGGTATGACCTCATTGGTATATCGTACAATGCTTAGCTTATTTTGGTTGAGTTTAAAGTCTAAAACTCTAAAACTTCACTGCATCCCTAGAGAGGAATTCTAGCAAGGTATAGGGTGAAAATTACTTTGAGGTATATTTTACAATTATTTTCATTGTGTTCTAGTCCATTAATATTTTAAACCCTTATAATGGTCTTTAGATATGGAATTGTGAGTTAGAACCTTTCATGGTGGAGTTTTGGAAGAAATTTTTGGATGTTTCTGATATCACCTTGAATTGATTCTAGATTACAAGCTTATAATTTTTAGCATGAATTTGTTATGCTTGAATATGATTTCGATGATTGGGAACCTTGAATTCAAATAAGGTGGGAATATTAGCATAGAACTACACTAACGGAGATTTACTAAGAATAATAGAACTAATAATAATTAATCATCATTGGAAAATGTTATAAATTTTGAATAAGGATAGAATTAGTGGGTTTGAATACCCAATATATAGTTGCTTGATTTTTAGATGATTGACTATTCTAAGGCCTAAGGAGAACGAAGGAGAACCTTTAGTGTGGCTTATTTATTGTAAAATGATGATGTCTAGGTAGGCTTGGTTTAATAAGTAAAGGACTGGGTTAATTTATTTTTTATAACGTTTAATTGACGAAAGAAAATATGTCATGGAATAAGGGCATGGTGTTGAGGGACTCCTAAAACTTATGTTTTTTATTTATTATATATTATATTGTGATAATATGTATTATGTGCCAGAAAGAAAATTATTTGTACTAAAGAATATGAGCAGAACAACCTTATTTCTACAAGTATTAGACCTAGGTAAGTTATAAAGGTAATGAGTTATATATATAATGTGTGATAATGTGATGAGGTGTAATGGACCTTGGGGCCATTCTTGTGATTCCCTTAATTTCACTGTATAAGACCTTATGTAAGAGGATAGAACCCTTTGAGTGTCCTTGTAACTTCCTATGTCACATGCAACTTGTTGGGACCGATAGGTTCGTTTCCTAGTAGGTTTATGGTTTAAATTATTTCATAATTATAGCTTCTTCGGGTCTTACTCGACTTATACTATCCCAAATTATTTTTTCTTCGGTTCTTTGAGTTTAGAATATCGATTATATAAATATTTCATAGATGGAGTGTTAGAATTAGACATTGATTCCATAATTTATGATTTTTGAAAATTTTGGAATACCTATCAAAATCAGCAGAGGTGACTGATTTATCGGCCAAGTGATCATTTAATCAGTGGCCGATAAATCAGCCAGAGGATCGATAAAGTAGCCACTTTGGCCGATAAAGTGGCACTCAGTGGCATTATTTAAAAAGCCTTCACTCCAAAGTTTCTTCAAATTTCCCATAAATTCCTCCATTGATATTGATCTTTGGAACATAATAAAGCTCCTTTGAAACTCTTTATTCAAGATTTAATCCATAAAAACTCATTATGGCATTTTTATGATCATTTCTACTGGGTGATTTCTTGTTTTCTCTTTAGTTGCAATGTTTTCTATAATATATAAACTTCCCAGTCTTATTTCTTCATTTCCTACCATTAGTTTGAGCCTTATTTTGTACCATATGATGTATGAGTTGTGCTTTACGTGTTGATATAAATATTTCCTTTTTCTGAGCTATTAGGTTTTACGAATCCATTTTCAGTTTGGATTTTAACCCCATTATTTATATAGAAATATGGGACTTTCTTACTCACCTTAACACGTGGGTTATGTTTTTTCTAGCCTCGTTAAAATTTGAGCTTCGTGTGTGATTCTTTGGATATTTGGGCATGCTTCTCAAGAATATAATCGAAATCCAGATAGGCTATAGTGTACTTTCTTCAGACTAGTATTAGTGAACCATATGTACAGTAAAGAGCCAGCTTAGGCTCAGATTATTAGTTAGACCCCGATATGCTTATTATTTTAGCCTATGGCATACTTAGTTTTCTTGTAACTTAGTTACTTATTTAGGGCTATGTTGCCCTACTCGCGTGTTATACACTAACTATGGAACGGAATATGGTTGGGGAGGAGTATAACCTTTGGTTCTTATCATTTCTATGCTGACTCTTGAATGTAGATTTGTTGAGAGAGGATTATACTAGTGATAAGATCTTATAGATATCCCCTGATTTAGGTTGGTGGCGTTAGAGACGATCTAGGTAGGCTGATTATTTTGATGCTACCTGAGGTGGTAAATATAATTAGGGCATGCATGGATGGTTGGCTATAGATAGAGGAGTGCAGATTTGTTCTAGAGTTGGCTACCCTATGTGATGACATTGTACCTAGAAGGATACAGTTTCATTGGAAAGTTATCAATGTTGTGTGATGATATTGTGTCCTAGCCTGGTGCGATCCTGAGTTATCAGAGCTTCATGTTTTTCCCTATATAGGAGTGTACTTAGCCCTTAATAGGTACCGTTTAGGTAGTTGTAGATTCTTTAGTGCAATTTCCCATGGCTCGGGACTGTAGTTTAGCTAGGAGAGGATGCACCTTGTGATTAGGACTTGAAAGCCATTATATGGATCCCAGTTAGCAACCTTAGACCAATTTATCCTATTGATTGTTTCTATAAAGCGATAATGTATTAAACATTATAAAGTTAACTTGATTTTTGTAGAGTAATATTGAAAAACAATTTCATATATACTTATATATTTTACAACTATGCTCATGAGGAGTATGGAACTATTTTCACACACCATCTGAGCCTTTTTTCTCACAATCACTATGATTTTTGGATATTTCCTGGATGGAGATAGTTCGGTCTTACTAAGATTGTATTTTGCCTATACGATTGGACTTGAGTTTCCAACGTGATGTGATTATGGGTTGAGTCCAAGTTTTTTCACTTTCTTTCAAGATGTCATTATTTTTTGTTCGATTATCGTTTATAAATATGTGGAACAACACTAGTTAGACAATAATTTCTATTAATAGTTATGTTTTATACTGACTCTACTCATGCTACATTCCTTTTTGGGGGTATAGATTAGATGCGGGTTAGTTCTTGGATTTGTTAGATAGGATAAGAGCACTCTACATCCACCTCCGTGCCTCATTTTTTGCAGAAGTGGATTCTTTACATTATTTATTTCATTGTTAGTTTATTCTATAATAGATATATCTTGTACATGTCTAACCAAGTCTTAGGATAGTAAAATAGTTGTTAAAGGTATCAAAAAGTTCTATTGTTGGTATTCAACTTACACTATTATATTTATTCTTGTATTTCTTTAAAATAGAATTCCCCCGCATATAGTTGGTTCGGAAACAAGGATACTCCTAGCTACTTAGAATAGTATAGGTGCTCATATATTTTTGTAGTACAAATCCTGATAGTTGGTGTTAGATACTAAGGTTTATCTGTCCTATAAGTACAAAACTAGTGTTAAGTTCCAAATATTGGTGTGTAAGAGCCGACACCCAATCTTTGGAAGTCTATAAGGCATGTAGATGTCGTTTTCCTTTCTTTCTCTCTATCATGATGCTCTGGACATTGATTAACTAGTTGGGTCCAATCACTAACCAAATGATTCCAATTAGTATCTCAACAAAGTTCGATTGGAATTTAGTTGATTTTAATTTATATCTTAGTATGTTCGCATTGGAATCTAGGAGATTGTAATAGGTATCTATTAATAAGGGCTAAGGGTTAATTGCTACTATGTGAAGGTATGTGAATGTGGTAAACTTACTTGGCTTCCTGTTGTTTGATATATTTGTGAACTTGAAGTATATAATTATTGTGAATTGTTTCTGTTTGAATTGTGGTTAACTAAATTAACTAAGTTGCATTTTCTCAAACTTGTAATGGGACTATGTTATTTTCTGTTGTTGTAAAATTATGAAATTATTTGGTGCTTACTTGTACATAATACTATTGTACTAATAAAATTGATGATATGAGAATTGAAAAGATGACATGAGGACATAATGTTAAGGAAAGATAATAAAAAGACATGAATAAAGAACTGAGGTGATATTTTGTTTCCTTAATAACGAACTCCTGCTATTAACATTGTGGATGGATCATTATGTGGTCTATTTATTGGATATAAAATATTGATCCTTGTGTGATACTATTATTTGATATAATATTGTAATTCCCTCGGGGCTATTTTTATGAATCCCGTGGTCTATCTTCAGTTAGGGCTGTCCTATAACTGCCCCAAGGAATTTATGACTTGCTGGGATTGGTAGGTTAGTTCCCTAGTAGTTTTATGGTTTAAATTCCTTTAAATATTGCTACATAGGGACTTTTTCTGATTATATGATCCCGAATCTCCTCTTCATCAATTCCATTGAGTTTCTAATATCAACTACATAAATATTCCATATATAGATCATTGAAATCGATCTTCATTTCCATTATGAGCCTCAATTATTCAGATCAAGGTTGGCTGGATTACAAAGCATCGCGATCACTTATCCTTGGCCGCGATTGCGTATCCCAGGCTCTTTACTAATAGTGATCGTGTGGCAGTGGACCAAAATTATTTAGGCTAACGCGGTTAGGGGTTGCTATCGCGGGAGGTGTGATGTGATTGCGTAGGTGACCTAGAATTCCTATATATATTTCTTTCTTCCTTTATGAACTAAGCTTTATCCTTTCTATATCAAATTTCAATGGAAGATAAGCTTGTGTAAGGTTTGTTAGGGGTTTAGATTATAGTTTTTACTCCACGGAATCATATCCCATTGGTTCTAAGATCATTTCTACTAAGTAACTCTTTGTTTTCTCTATTTTAATAATTTTTTTAGGTTATATAGATTTTACATGGCTTACCTTGAGTTTAAGACATATTTTGTACCATACGATGTA
>JBDJHY010209218.1:0-11449 GCA_039654485.1 Withania somnifera | reverse complement strand
TTGGACCGGATTGGCCCGAACCGAATTGACCCAGCCTGGACCAGAGCCCGACGGGTCCCAGGACCCAGCAGTCCGGATGGGACCGGGCTGGCCCGGGTGCCACTTTTAGTATGATCGTAAAAAATGGGTAACTACTAAAGAAACAAAAAAGAAAAAATTTAATCTAATTAATTGAATGATCAATCAATTATTCCTACCAACAACATGTAACCACTAGTGAGAGGGCAAAAATAGGGAGAAATACGCCGGATAACAGCCCCACCCCCCAGACTACTTTGGCATAAAAGGTACGGCATGAAATATGCAATAGAGAATATGTTTACCTAAATTAGAGATACAAGAAAGTACCCGATTAGTAGAACCGTACTCCTTTGTGCGACAAGAATTAGCGCTAGAATATACTAATTTTGAGAAGTAGTCGTCTGCTTCATTCAGTTTTAAGAGATAGTGGGTGGTTTTTTTTTGAGAGTTTGAGCGAACTGAAAAGGAAATATTTAATTTCTAGAGGACTTTAAAGATCAACTTTATTTTAAAAAAATTAATTGACTTAATAATTAATTCTGAGAGATCAGTATAGAATTTATGTTGTATCATTAGCTACACAAAAAAGTATAGAAATGTGTTTTACTACCAAATCTGAATTCCCTGGTAAATATTTGATACCAAAAGTTCTCCCACTGCAACTTAACTAGAGAGATGCCTAGAAAATATGCATAATTAACGTTAGCTAGGAGTTAGTCCGTGGCTACATCCTAGAAACTATGTGACTAATTTTCAGGTGGTAAATGTTAACTATGAAATAGAGATATTCAAGCAAAAATTGTAGCTAATATTGACTATTAGCTAGGGATTAAAGTTCCCAAAATGATTTTAATAGCTAATCACCTATTTTCTTGTAGTGTATATAAGATTTTAAAAAGAAGGTGTAATCTTCTGATTCTTTTCCTTATGCTTTTTCGGTTTGTTCTTGGTTGATAGAATATTCTGTTAGCATCCTTACTTATATTTTAATAAGGACAATCAATGAAATGCTTTATCTAGAAAAAAAAACAGAAGCTCGATGAAGATCAGACCAAGAATCAGGAAGGAAAGAGGATGAAACGGAAGTTCGATAAGGACCAGAGCAAGAATCAAAAAAGAAAGAGGATGTGCAGTAAATCAATCTAATAGAAAGATGAGACATTAAAAAGAAAAAAAGGATATTGTGCATCAATCAAGCAACAGTCAAATCACAAAAGCAATATCATAATTCATAAGCAAAATCTGCCCAGCAAATCACCACAAATCAAAGAAGAATCAAAAGGAAGAAATCCACACCTAAATCAGAGACAAGATTGACAAGAATCAAGAACAAGACCACACAGACACAGATGGAAGAAAACCGAGCCGAGAATCATGGTCATATCTGATATGGACATCATCCATCTTGATAGCTCAATCAAGAAAGATCTCATATCCTTGATTGGGAAGAATTTCCTTGGGTTTCCTTATCAAAGTGACTGAAAACAGAACTACAAAGGAAGAAGCAGAAGAAATAATCAATTACATAACTTCACTTGAGCATCTACTAGTTTTCTTATTCTTTAGAAAAATTATTGTAGTCATGTTTGTGGATTACAGTGAGAAAAAAAAGGAAAGGACTCTGTATTAGTAGAACAATACGAGTTGAGTCTATGTCACAAAAGAAAACTGAAAGGGTGCAATTCACTGTAACGTCGTTCACACTTAAGGAATAAAGGGAACCTTTGAAACCCAAGAGGACCGGACTAGGCACCACATCTGTGATCTAAACCAGTCTAAAAATTCTTGACTCTCTTTAGTTACACTACTTTTCTATTTCTGAAACTATTCTATATTATTTTACTAATTTGTAGGTCAGTCGACTATCAATATAAGCTAGTCGACTATCAGTTGAATTTTAAATTTACCCTCTCTTTAGTTTCAATTGGTTTCAGAGAAGGTTCTCACCAGAAGACGCCTAACAAGACTTGAGGAAAAGATAAAATGACTAACTGCTAAATTCCAGGAACTTTTCTATAAAATGAACACTCTTTCAACAGACTACCTTACTTCAATGGTCAACATTTCTCCTAGTGGAAAATAAAATTCACTAATTTTATGAAATCAAATGAGTATCAAGCATGGTTGGTCATTAATAATGGACCAAAGTCGACTCCCAGTAGCATTGATCTAGAATCCTTCGATATTACAAAGAAACAACAAGAGGTATTACAAACTAACTCTAGAGCTATAAGTTTACTTTACTTTGCAGTGAGTGGTTCAGAATACGCCAAGATATCAGCATATGACACTGCCAAGGAGATGTAGGATAAACTGGAAGTCACCTATGAAGGCACGAGAGAAAAGTAAAGTAAGCACAAATTAGCGCACTGGAAAACGAGTATAGATTGTTCAAGATGAAGGACGATGAAAACATAGAAGAAATATTCTTTAGATTCAACAAAATTTTCTACGAACTCAAATCTCTCGGCATGATATACACAAATAGATTACAAGTCATAAAACTTGTAAGAAGTCTGCCAAAGATTTGAGAGACCAAAGTTACCATATTGGAAGCTGTAGATCTGGATAAGATGGCCTACAATGAACTTTGAGGTAATCTTGTAGCCTATGAACAAAATCATACTAATAGGTACAAAAAGGAAGAGACAAAAAAGACAGTTGTCTTCAGCGCTGTAGATCCTGAAGAAGAGGAAGACCTTGATGAAATCAAAGATGAAGGATTGGCCCTCATAAAAGAAGGAGTCGGATACATGCTGAGATAGAATAAACAAAGACCATCTCAACTACAATTCAAAAATAATAACTCACAACGAGATGATGAAAGATGTTATCACTGTCAAAAAGTTGGCACATAACACCAGAATGTCCTCTCAGATGAAGGGGATCCAAAAGAAACAAAAGCAAGAAGAACTTTGGAGCTTGGAGTGATGAAGAAGCAATTGAAGATGATCTTGCTGAAACTGTAAACATTTGCTTCATGGCTATGAGTGAAACTAGTGAGGTAAGAAAAGAAAGTCTGGAAAGTTCTTTTGGAAGCAAGTCAAATTGAAGTCGACTTGTTAGAAGAGGAACTTGGATAAATAAAAATAGAGCATAATAGCTTAAAGAATTATTCAAGTCACAATTCTGCCCAATAAAAAAGGTCCTCTGGGAAAGAGTCAATGGGAAAAAAATCCCAGATAAACTCTCCGAGGATCGAATCAAAAGTCCTCTTCCAAAATCTATATCTTACTTCTCCTCTAAATCAACTTTCTCTCACCTAAAGCCGACTTGCTACTCCTGTGGCAAAGTTTCTCACAAGTCATTTAATTGTAGACGTAGATACTCCCAAAAAATAGATATGGAGATCAAAAGCATCAACATATAACCCTTAAGGACCCAAGGACAATTGGGTACCTAAAATAAACTAATTTATTTGTTTTGTAGGATCCTACTAGGAAAGAATAAAAAAGTGAAATGTGGGTAATTGACAGTAGATGCTCCAAACACATGACATCAAAGAAACAGAACTTAAATACAGTCAAAGAAATTGATGGATGATACGTCAGGTTTGGTGATAATGCAAAAGGAGAAGTTGTAGCATAGGGACAATCACTATCATCCCCATCTATGATCTCATTGAGGTTTACTTAGTCGAAGGATTAAAGCACAATCTGCTGAGCATAAGCCAATTGTGCGATGCGTGGTTTGATGTACTATTCAATGCTACTAAATATACCATTAGTAATCACGGCAGAAACATCACACTAGTTCGAAGAAGATCTGAGAATATCTATGTCCTGAATAACGTTGAGTATTTTATGATTTGGGAATGAAGATTTGTAAATTTACTCAATAGTCCTGGCTGGAGATCGTGTGTCGCACCTACGAAGATGAGGTCACAAGTGCGACCTGGCAGCAACGATAATAGGCATGCCAAGGAGATATCTACTTTAGCAAACAGATGCCTGTAGGGGCGAGATGCATAGGGGCGCACCAAGTTTCGCAGGTTCGAGAGCCATGGTAGTGTATTCCCTATTTAGTCTCTTTTGCTCCTTTTTGGTTCCAATTCTTAGCCTTTTTCTTCCGTAGTGCATCTTTGTCAAACCTCACCTAAAAATTATCAATTTCAATAATAAATGATATCATATGGTGATAAGACACTGCAAAGTAGATCAAAAAAGACTTTGAAAAATGGTAATTTCACACTTTTCAGTAATCACAACTACTATTTTTAACCACATGGTTAGTGCTCGTTAAACCTAGGCATTTCTAGCGTTTGTAACCACTAAAAATAGTGTATTACATAGAGATTGTGTTCATACATTAGAATAAATGCAACGACAGTATGTAAATTACAATCCTAATGCAGTTTAACCCATGGATCCCACAACCCTAGGGTTGGGGTATTAGCCCTTCATCGAGATTAATATACAATAATGAAATGATAAATAAGTGAACAACATACCACATAAATAAACTTCCAATTGATTGGAAAATTATCATAAATGAATTCTACATTTGTGTTCTTGAAAAAATATATGTATCAAAACCCTATTTTCACAAGTTTCAAGTCTCTAGTAAAAGATATCTGTAAAACTACATTAGTTCTGCTATTTATAAAATAATGGGTGTAAGTGCAATATTAGAAACATGGACTGGGCCGACGCTCAGCTTTGGGAGATACAACAGATGAACTACCTGGTGATAGACGGATTGTTTGGTCTTTCTTGTGTCACCACCGTTACATAGTGAGTTTCCTTCAGGCGAAATACTTGGGCGAACAATCTCCAAATAGAAGAAACATCTATTTGAGTCACCTGGGTGTTAGTCTTTATCAAGTTATGTATTTATTGGGCGGTGAATCATCTATTGCAAGATGAATCGCCTACTCTATCATCTATCTAGGTCTTCTTATCCAGTAACATTCCTTTTGGGCAGTGAGTTGAGGCAAGCCTTCATGTAACAGGAGAAATATCTCTTAATCATGAAGAACTTACACTTTTTCTATACAATTGCTCCAAACATCATCATATCAACTTAATCCTTCAAATACTCAGTCAACGCATTAAAACACACTATTTTTACTCAAGAATATGCATTATTTCTCAGGGTTTAAGTGTAATATAGGACTTAAAATACTGTTACATCAACCACAAACTCCTCTCTCTAACACCTTACCTCCTTAATAGCCTCAATCAGGTTGTTAAATGATGTTAACTAATAGATCACTCTAAATGTAGCTAACCAAAGGATATATGTCAATCCTTGTACAAATCTATGAGCTCTCTAACTTAGATATATAAGAAGTATCTAGCATATATTTATAAAGCACAAAAGCATGTCTCATACTCAGTATTTTAATACTCCCTACTCTAACCTCTTAAACCTCAATCTGTTCTACTCTTTCACATTCCAAGAGAAATATCAATCATAAAAGGCTTGTGCAAACTCCTCCAAAGCAATTGGAGGAGACCCAACTGGTTAACTCAAGCAAGAATGCCACCACTAAGGAATTGGACCATGAAACTATAAATAAGATTTGAACTCATATGCCTCATCAACTCTCCCTCCAAGAAACTGTGGTATTTCCATCTTTATAACCTTCTCATAGTGACATTTCTCTTTGTTTGAAAGTGTTTTCCATTAGAAATCGATTTTCTAACTCCTTCTGTTTTTATCCCATCATCTCTAAGGACCTATGGTGGCTGACCCTCTAAAATTTTATTCGTCTCTAGCTTTTGAGTCCTAAATCTATTCTATAAACCCTGAGGTGTGCCAATTGTACACCTACTCAATGTTAAAGACTCCAATGCCTAAATCCCACAATAAGGTTAGTTAGAGTTATCTATGCTAGCTAGTACGATCGTGCCAATACCTGGTTTTTCAATTCAAGGTACTTCAAACTGGGCCTCTAGGCTCACTCAAAAACTGATATGCGAAAACCAAATATGCAAGCATACCTAAAACAACATTCCGGACTCAACAGTTTCGTTGGAATTGCGACATGGGGTAATTTTTGAGAAATATTAACCAACTTAACAATTAAAAAATCTTTCTTAAAATTTACGTAACACCTAAAAATCACACCGGGAACCTCGGTAAGCAAACTAATACACTACCTAGCCTAAATTCAGCAAGGTATACTTGATTTTTTAAATGAAATATGGCTTTTTTGTTATTATCAACCAAAGTGGTGGTTTTTTTATGATGCTTTAGGTGGTTTAGATTTAGTGATTTTTCAAGGAAGAACAAAAGCTTAAGTGTAGTGTAGTGATCTTAGGCGTATTTTCATGTATTGGTATTGCACCAAGTAGTCCAGTATTCCTTACACGCGGCCGTGTTCTCCCTTCACACGATCACAGAGAGTTGTTTTGTTATTCTCATCGCGATCGTGTTGAACTAAATACTTATGCTACGCGATCACGACCTTTCTTCACGCGATTGCGATGTATAATTCATTGGCAGTATAAATAGTTCCTGCACTACTTTTCTGTTCATAATAAAATAAACCCCTCCCGTTTCCCCTTGATTTTTGTGTGAAAAACCATCCAACAAGTCCATCTTGGGTTGAGAAAAGTCACAATTCCTCCCCATACAATTTCTACGCGATTTGGGTAAGTTTATCCTTTGTTTTAATTCTTAAAATTCTTATTTTCCTCCATTAATGGGCCTAATTGGTGAAATTGTTGAACTCATGTCATAATCCATATATTATTGTATATTTTTTCATTCCCTGAGTATATTTTGCTGCATAGTATCATTAATTCATTGAATTCCAACGTCTAATATTATAAAGATTGCATCTTTGACCCCGTTATAGTCAAATCTGTCTGGGATGTTTTGGAGACTTTCCTACACTCAAATTGTGCTCAAATTTTGAGCACGTGTTCCTAGTAACGCAATATTTATTTTTGGTTTCGACAAGGGGGCCCGCAGCCCAATTTAGGCTCGATTTTAGGCCTACTTCGGAACATAGCAATAATTATACCCTTAGAATTGTATAGACATATGGAATACTTTTATGCAAGTTCCAGAAAATTTAGAGATTGTTTGATATCAGTCAGATTAATATTTGTGAGCTTGCATTGCTTTATCATTGTACGACAGGTAGGCTTCATGAGGGGTATCTCTGAGCTTATAACTTTAATAATTGTACTAAATAGTATCCACGGGTTGGGTAGCTAGGTGGTCATAGTGACCCTAGACTGTTCTTTCATCCGTTTTCTCATTGATATGTATTTCGGCATCCAAATTTATATGGTGCCTGTGACTTAGAAGTTGTCCAGTAATACCTGGGTAGGGCATAGGTACTTATTATTACATGTCATATATACCTGCTGATATATTGTGCATTCATGATATAATAGGTTGGGCCTTTAGCTCTGATGAGAGTGCATTGGGGCTGGGTCAGTATCACCACACGATTATTGAGCCGAAGAGGATAGAGAATGATGTTTGTAATAATGATGGATAATGATATAAATTAATAATTTGGAATATTCCAATAATAATATTATAAGTAATAACCTCTCAACTGTTTTAGACTCGGGTTTGTATTGAGCACCAAGTAATGCTATTTTACTTGTTTTAGTCCAACCTTTACATTCCAGAACCAGGAAATATCATTTGACTAATAAATGCCGAGACTTGAAGGAGACTTCATTCAGCAGTGAGTACAACCGTTGGCACTTGAATCCGTCATCGTACACAGTGAGTCCAACTTTTTGACACTTATCACACTCGTTGGTTATAGAGACATTGATGATACATGTTCATTGAGGATATTATTGATACTAATATATTGAGGCATTGTATGACAGGGCTTGATGAGTATGACTTGATGATAATATTGACATGAGGCACAAGGTGCCAGACTATGAGACCCTTGAGGCTCTGTGATTTGGGATGTGAGGTTATGATGATGTTAGATATCATATATGGTGACATACCTCCATGGTCCTTGCCTCCGAGCTTTGGCGACACGAGGGGAGGGGTATAGAGCGGATAAGAGATATATTGAGAATATTTAGGGTAGCCTTCCATGGGTTCTGCCTGCTGGACCTATGAATACTGGAGGAGAAATATATGCATGGCTGGTTACTTCATGGTGTGTATTTACTTGTTTGTACTTGTTTTCTTCAGTGTACCCCTGGTAGTATCTGGATGCCTACAGGTAAGTGTGTTTTCTGTGTACTCTGCGCTTCTTTCTGGGGGACATGACAACGTTTATATGCATTACTTTAGTATTATTATTACCTAATATTGTGCGTTATATTATTGATACTCATTCATCCTTTGAGGTTACCGAATACCGTCCCTACTTTTCTCTTGTCTTCTTTTGACTCCTATTATTCATATATATTGTTTCATCCATCCCGGGTACCTTTTTTTATTGCCTAGGGTCCTTATATGTGATTAGGTAGCGATATATATTCTATTTGTTGCTTGATTTCTATCTGAGTAGCCAACTTCCATGATGTACTATTTCCTTCTGTGACCATATTTATTGCCTTATGTTATTTACTGCTTTAATTATTGTTATATGCCAAGTGGACCCTCGAAGCCTACTATATGCGGGTTGCTTCAGCAGCTTGTACTCATACTACACTTGCCCATGTACAGATCCGAGTACAGGTGCCTGACCTTGATTACAGATTGTTTTTCGTGCAATTCATTAACTTTTAGATATTCAGGGTGAGCTTGGCATCCAGCTTTTCCTGCTTCTCTTCAGTATTTCCTTTTGATCTCCATGTAGTTTCAGAGATACAGTTTTATTAGACATTTGATTCCTTGTTTTGTCTTATTTGTTTTGTATTACATTGATACCGGGTTTTGGGCATTTTTGATTCTTTATACGTCTTCTTTATTCATCAAACATTGTTTATTATACTTGTGTTTTTCTCTTTTGATGTAGTAGTCCTCTACTTCGGGTTTGGACTACAGGGTTGGTTCTCCTATTAGTTGTATAGTAGGTGCCATAATAATCCAAGAAATAGGGTTATGACTATAACAACCCTTCTAGAACACATAGTATTGTGAAAGTAGCACTGCACCTTGCTAGAAGGTCTACCAAGAAAATGGTTTTCAACTATTTTCTTGAATTATTCTAAGACTTAATCAACAAGTTCTTACGATTAGCTTAAAAGAATAAGCAAGAAAGTTCAGCCTAATTATGTGAATTAAATCATAAAACAATCCTTTTCTCAAATAGGAAGTTATATGACAAGAATCCACATCCAATTTGAACACTGACAAAAGTTGGACAACTAACAATAATTCAACAGTTAGTCAATGAAAGCCTACAAGTTCATACCCAAATACGTAAGAGAAATTTACTTCATAAAGAAGAAAAGGTTTAGAAAGATAAATACAAATCTAGAAAACATTATAACCAAAATCTCAATTCCAACTTTTGTTTTGGGCCTTGAGTAGATTAGCATTATTTCTCCTCTGCTCTTTGTTTTTGATTTTTTTGTTCCAAATCCCATGCCCTGTTTTGGAATGGAAGTTGACATATATAGAATGATGTTTTCACTTGGTAAATTTTTAAAATAACCTTTTAAATTTTTTTTCTTTCGATATTTTTGTGTGGTCGCCCTCCAACCGCACAACTATTCCAGTGATGCTACTTCCCACCGCCCTTCGTGCGATGTTTATGTGCACCCGCGCACATCTCTAGTCTAACCCCATGAATTTTCTCCTCTTTTGGCTTATTTTACTCTTTAAATGGATTTATCATTACCTACACATATTTAGACACATAATATGGGCAATAACCGCACCATTCAAGACTAAAATAAGTAAATATAATTCCAAATAACCAAGTGAAATCAATAGTTATATGCACTTGTCAATGATGGTTGTGTAGGGGGTTATTTTACATGTTATGATACTCCACTTGTGATTTTTTTGAGTTGTGATTTTGTTGAATTGAGATGTAATTTCACTTGTGATTTTTTGTATGAGGGCTTTTGTTGGCTTATTTGACCTAAAAGTGCCATATTCCAAGAATTGCATATGAAACATGCTTATTTGGTGATGATTTGTAATAAATATATGTAAATAAGGTTCATAAAACAAGTTATGAACTTTTTTATGGAAGAAAATAAAACTAATAATATGATATGATGAGACTTGAAGGAAATGGCTTCGGGCAATGATATATGATTGTGTCAATGAAAAATGGTCTTGGATGGGTTCATGGACGTCACAAGTCCCTCATGGGCCTTAACTGACATTAAATAGGTAGCATGCGTGTACTTTTAGGAAAAATATGCATCATTCTATACGAGCATAACATATCATTACATTGTGTAATGACCCTCTCAGTCATTTTTGAATTTTCTAGTTAGATGATGACTTTTTCTTTCCCATAGTTGAATTACATCTTGTGGACCATTTAGAGTGGTTTTATTGATAATTGGAAGGTTAGATTAGTGTTTTTTTAGAGTTTTGGGGTTTTCAAAAGGATTTGAGGTTCAAAGAGTGATTTGGTTGGTCTTTTGATGTCTCGTGGCTAGGAAAAAATCCCGTCAGTTCCTTAGCTCAAGAATTTGGGTTTTAGTCTAGTATGTCACTTCGTTTGGGTTTCGAGGTCTTCGGTGTGTGTTTATAAGTTTAGACGGAATAATTATGAGTTGAATCTTATAATGTTATCCTTGGGGGATATTCGGTGAATGAGACCTTAGATAAATTGATAGATTAAGTCTGAAACATCAAAATTATTCTATATGTACATATGTGGTTTGTGTTCACAGAGTCCCAAATGAATCCCTAGTGTTCTTTCAAATTTATGCTAGTTTTGTTATTTTGATGTCAATGACTCACGAAAGGGACACATCTAATAGGAATAAAGAGTCATGATCATCTCTCATGGTCTTGGACATGGGAATGATTACTTCACCTATGGGATCACGAGTCTATAACACGAGTCCTGAAATGATTTCCATGGCTCATGAAGTGAGATAGTGGTCCAAGTACATAATGTGGTCATGTTTCCAAAGGACCACAAACATGTTCCACCTATCATGGAGTGGAAATCATGATTTATAAAACAACTCCTCTAAATTATGATTCATAAAACAACCTATGGAAGTCCCGAGTCATTAAGCATTTCATCAAACCATGTCTAATCTTTTAAAATATCATTTAATGAATGGTATTTTCATTTTTTCCCGATTTTTAAAGATCCTATAAAAGCCTTTTGAACTTTTCTTCCATATTTCGAATCTGGACTTTGCAAAAAGGATTTGGGGAAATGAATCTAACCTTCTTTGAGAAATTTTAAAGAAGATTTTCAAGATTTAAGCACAAGCTAAGCTTCCAAATCCAAAATGTATTTATTTTCAACAAACATTTCGTGAATCCATTTTACATTTCGTGATTTTTCAATGATTCAATTGGAGATTTTTTAACCTAAATTAGAAAATAATGTTTCTAGGAT
>JBDJHY010209207.1:0-11449 GCA_039654485.1 Withania somnifera | reverse complement strand
AGTGTGGTGAATAGGTCACTCTGTTAGAGATTGTCCATGGTGTCGGGCCATTCATCTAACATCTTAGATTATCGAGCCCTTACAGATGGTATTACCACTAGTTAGAGGTGTTCAGATAGTGGGTCGAGGTGGTCGTGGTGGAGGGACAGAGGGGAAAAGGAGGAGGTCAGAAGTTTTTAGCAATTCGTGATTGGTTGCGACCCACCACTGCTTTTGAGGTTTGCAACTTTGTTAGGTTGGCTGGTTATTATAGATGATTCATATCGGATTTTTCATCTATAGCATATCCTATTACCAGTTGACTGAGAAGGATGTTCCATTTTGGTGGTATGAGGAATGCGATTCCAGTTTTCTAAGGCTCAAGGAGTTTTGTTTCTTCTGCACTAGTGTTGACACTTTTGGTTAAGGGCCAGCCGTATACTTTTTATTATGATGCCTTCGGTATTGGGATAGGTTTTGTATTGATACAGAAGGGTAGAGTCATTGTATATTCCTTAAATTAGTTGAAGGTTCACGAGCGCAACTAACCCACCTACGACCTAGTGGCAGTAGTCTTTGAACTCAAGATTTAGAGACATTACATTTATTGGGATCATTGTGAGATTATCATCGATCACTGCAGTATTCAGTATTTTTTATCCAGAGGAAGCTCAGTCTATGTCAAATGAGATGGTTTGATCTCCTGAATGATTATGATATCAGTATCCTTTATCATCCCGATAGGGTAAATGTAGTTGCAGATGCCTTGAGCTGGAAGGCTATCAGTATGGCAACTCTACTTCTATTTCATCTCTAGAGAAGTCGTTGGTCTTAGACATCCAGTCTTTGGCTAACCATTTGGTCCAAATGGAAATATCATACCCAATAGGAGTCCTTGCTCATGGTGAGACTATACCTACTCTATTCGATCAGATCCAACAATGAAAGTACGAGGATAGATCTTTGATTCATATTAGAGAGTTAGTTTTGAGGGGTGATTTGAACGATGCATCTCTGGATTCTGATAGAGTGTTACGGATGGACTATTGTATTCGTGTTCCCTCGATAGATGACTTGATTCAAACTATTCTTCATGAGGCCTACTATACTAGATATTCCATATATTCGGGCATAGGAAGATGTACAGAGATTTGAGGCAACACAATTGGTGGCGTCGTCTAGGATCAGATGTTACCAGCTTGTTTCTCGATGCTCAAACTGTTAACAGGTAAAATTTGAGCATCATAAACTAGGTTTTTCATTATAATGACTCCCTATCCCTATGTGGAAATGAGAGAGGATCACCATGGACTTTGCTTCAGGACTCCCTCATACCTCCCGAGGTTATGATTGTATATGGGTCATCATGGATCGATTGACCAAATCTACTCACTTTTTCCAACTTTGTCTTCTTGGGGTGCCGAGAGACCTATGACTCTATATGTTAGTAAGATCCTCCATTTGCACGGGATGCTAGTTTCTATTATATCAGACTGAGGTACATAGTTCACTTCGCAATTCTAGAAGATATTGTAGTGTGAGATGGGTACTAAGGTAGCTCTGAGCATGGCTTTCCACCCACAGATAAATAGTCAGTCCGATAGACTATCCAGACACTCTAGGATATTTTGCAAGCTTATGTCTATCCAGATACTCTAGGATATTTTGCAAGCTTATGTATTTGATTTTGTACATAACTGGGATCAACACTTAGCTTCAGTAGAGTTTTCTTATAATAACAGCTACCATTCAAGCATCAGATGGCACAATTTGAGGTTTTGTATGGTAGGCGTTATAGATCTCCAATTGGTTGGTTCAGTAATGCTAACATTTTTCCTCAGACTTCTAACCTGATTTAAGATGCAATAGAGAGAGTCCAGGTCATTCAGGATTGACTATGAATAGAACAAACCCTTAAGAAGAGTTATGCATCTCGTAGGCTCTGATCTCTAGAGTTTAGTATAAGAGATATGATATTCTTGCAAGTGTCACCCATGAATAGAGTTATAAGATTAGGTCGGAGGGGCAAGCATAGCCCCAGATTTATCAGGCCCTATGAGGTTTTGGGATGGATCGGTAAAGTTTCTTACACATTATCCTTACCTCAGAGTTAGCCGCCGTTCACCCATTATTTCATATGTGTATGCTTCGTCGATATATGTTAGACCCTTCCCATGTGCTCCGTTCTGAATCAGTTCAGCTGGACAACCATTTATATTATGTTGAGAAGCCTGAGGCCATTATTGGTAGAGATATGACACGACTCAGATCCAGAGATATTTCAGTTGTGAGGGTTTGTTTGACTCACCACCCTGTTGGAGAGTCTACCTTGGAGACTGAGAGGGATATGTGAGCCTAGTACCCTTATTTGTTTTATTCTTCAAGTATTTCTTCTTTCTTAACTTTTGCAGACGAAAGTTCCTTTAGTGGGGGATGTTGCTCAGAGTTATTTTTGTATTTCTGTGATGGGAGTTTTTCAATTTGAAATTGGGTAATTTGAGAGTAAATTCCACTAAAGCATGTTCAAAATTTACGTCTGACAATTTTGATAGCTTCAGAACAGGAACTTTAGTTGAGAGAGACTCCTCATTTGAATACCGGGGCTTTCGATTATGTATTATTTAGTTTAACAGGATAACAATTGGGTCACATTTATTTTATATAATAATTATGTTTTGCTATTGTAGAAATACAATATGTATTTCTAAGTCCTTCTAAGGTATTGTCAATAATTATGACATCGTTTATCAAATAATGTAATCCCACATTTATTTATTTTGTAAAAAATTATAAAGCTATTAATATTTTAATACAGATTGTGTGTTAAGGTTTTATTGGATATCCAATGCAACTGAGAGTCAGAATAAAAAATTATACTCACTAGAATAGGCTAAGGTAAGGAAAGGAACAATACTTAAGTCTATAACCCATATCATCCCCTATCTATCATGACCTGATTTCTTAGGTCATGATTACACCTACTATCCCACCTATAGGAGAACAAACCCTGTAGCATGGAGCCGTAAGAAATGGTATAACATAGGGAAAAATGCTAGACACAAGTAAGTAAAAAAACAATAATAGTAAAAGGAAAAATGATATAACAGGATAAATAAGAACATGCAACAAAACCCTCCCAAGACCCGAACAATGTGTAATGTGCTATTACAAAGTGCAATATAAAATATAAAAAAGTACAATAGATATATCTATCCCAGGAAAACAGGAGAGACAAAAGAGAAACTCAAGAGATAAAGGTAACCTTTAATGCTGAGAGATAAACCTTTTTCTCTGAAGTCGCCTAGAAGGCCCGATATTTGATGCCAGCAACGATAACTCACAATTGTATCTGCATCTAGGAAGAAGCATAAGTGTAGTGTGAATACCACTTGTCAGAAAAATGAATATTGAGTAGCCCAAAGACCCCACCGGGCATATAAATGGTATAATTAAAGTAAATAGTAGGAAGACAAAGAAAGTAAGTCGCAAAAGATGACAAGCAGAACAAGGAAAGCTAGCTATAAACATAGGAGCAAAAAATACGGATATCAAATAAACGCATATAGATAAGTCACAAGGCAGGAGATTAGTTAGGAAAAGAAAACATATTCAAAATCCTTGCAGCAATACATTAGTAAATAAATAGGAGCAAGATAAGACATATCGCAAAGGAGAAACAGGGGATAGGTGGTGTACTGGTAACCTTAAGAATTATAATAAAAGTTGAAGAGTACAAGAAAAACATATAAGCACATTTAACTAACCATTAGAGGATGATCACTATGTAGTAACTACTACTACCTTTAAAACTCACTACTACAAATGTAAGAGATAATAACTGTACATAAACCCTTCATACCCTCGCCAAACAGGAAGAGTACACAAGTAAATCTCACCCTCCAGCATCTCATACTACTGGAGGTTACTACAGTAAATAATTTTAGGAAAGTAACAAACACATGATGTATAGGTCAGTCATTGGTGTAGGTATATGCTCCTCCTGGCCTGGGTATGGAGGTTAAACCTATGGGAGTCATCCAATAGAAAATCCTATGCTAGTTACAGACCCTACGACCGGTAACATTGGGGACTAAAACCACATACCCTTAGATCAAAAGTCTAGTATGTCAGTGTAGTAACCATAATCAGTATCTCAAGTCCACGAGGGAAACTGTATCTCCATCTTAATGTTATAATATCAACATGTCTCAGGGTCTAAGAAGCATAGGTTCTCAGTAACTGTGATGTAGTAAAAAAATGCTCTACTCACTTCTCGAGATGAGACTCAAGAGCCAGTAGTATTAATAAATAATGGTTCCTGGTGCCATTTTGTGATACCTGGACTAAACTATTAGAAAAAAATTCTGGGTGCCTAACAATTGACCAAGTGCAAAAATCTTATTTATTATTACAAAATCCAATTTTATTCCATTGAATCCATTATGTTATAAAGAAATCCCTTAAGGCCATATATGTACAAAAAGGTGTTATTTTTCCTTCATCCCTCAAAATACTAAAAATCCAGGTATAGTCATATTAGAGGATACGTTACATAGATGCACAAGCACAATAATACTATAACCGTCCTATGGCCCTACACAAGTCCAATCTACAGTTAGCAACATACAATACTTCCCAAACCCAAGGGCAAAACCTAAAATCCAACTCACACATCAGCATCTTTATAATGACGCTTATGGTCATTTTCGTGATTTTGCATTTTCTTGCATTCGATAGATTTTATGTAGCTTCTTAAGTTATTTGAGACTATTGGAACTAGTGATTTTGTTCCTAGGTTGTTCTTTGGTTGTTATGTCAATTTCATAATTTTAGAGACGGTAGTGTTCAAATCATTGACTTTAGTCAACACTCAATGAAGGTGATCTCAAAATTTGATTCTGACAGTTCATTAATCTCTGGAATATGGATTTACTCTAGATGGGCTATTAGTTTAAGTTTGGAAGCTTTGCTTTTGAGTTTATTAAATTTTGTTTGTTTTACACTTTTTAAGTTTTCCATTTTCGAGCTTGAGTGGTGACCTTTTTTATTGAAGCCTCTGATTCAAAATCTGAATGCTCCATCCACTTTGAAATGTCGAGTTCTATTTAGGTGAGTGGTTTAATAGGGTGCTGGACAAACCCGTCTCATTTTGGAGTACTCTATTGGAAAGTTGGAATTTGGGCAAGGTTGACATGGGTCAACACTTCATTAAAACAACCCTGGATAGATTTTTCTCTATGTCGTCAAATAAGAAATTTCTTTTCTATGCAATTGACATATTTGGTTTGTGTGTGTCAAACTCCGTTTGTTCTAAGAGACCCAAAATCTATCTTTGAAAAATTATAGATTCAACTATCTGATATAGCTGGAATCCTTGAGCTTGATACAGGTGTGGTGGAGAAATAATACCAAATATACAACGTATCCAAATGATAGAACTACAAAGAAACTCTGACAAAAGTGGTACAACACAAGGCCTACTATAGACAGAATAAAGCAAGTAGAGCTCAATGAAACCACAGTCGGCTCGGATAGTAAATCTTACTGTAATCTTCACAATCAGTTGTATCTACCTCGCATGATCACGACTCTCTAACTGTCGGTAACTGCACAATGAAAATAGTATAAAAGTGCAGCATGAGCACCAAAAAAGATACCCAGTAGGCATCATAGGCTGACTGGGCCAAAAAAAATACAAGAATAAAGGAGAGGAAGTAAAACAGTTTGATGATAGTACAAAAGCGATAAAACTAATAGACATGGAGAATGATAACATACCATATGTTTAAGTACAAATCTATAGGAAATTAAACATAGTGAACAGGATCCGAAGTTACAAGTAACAAAAATCCCAAAATCACACATAATATGTATCATGTAATGAGAGTCAATTTTTTGGAAGTTTCTATGCTCCAGCTAAGCCAAGACCTCACTTACTATAAGGATATATGTGTATATATATATACACACACATATTATGATTGTAAGGGCCCTCACAATTATATTTTATAAATACTTGACATCTTGCATTCTAGAGCATTTAGGTAGTTGGCCCAAGTCATTTATGACTTGCTGGTACCGGTAGTTCGGATCCTAGGTGACTCGGTTAAGAAATATCTCAATTGCCTATTTTAGAGCTTAAGTCTAAGTACTTGTTGACCCAAGTCATGTTTCCTTCAAGACGAGATTAGAATTTAATTCTAACAGTTTTGTTAGCTCCGAAATGTCAAACACAACCAATTTGGACCTTAAGATTGTGTTTTAGAGTTTTCATTTGCAACCTGTGCCAATTGGTGGAATTTAGTTAAGTTTAAGGCCTAAACTGGAGCTTGGGGGTTTTTGGTGTTCAGAGTGTCAGATAGGAATTCTGACGCTTCCATCAATTTAGGAGTGCTGATTTTATGCTAGTTGTAACCCTGATACAATTCCTAAGGTGTTCATGCTCGATTTGAGTGGTTATGTGGAAAGATAGAAATTTCCTAGTTTTGGATAAGTCTTGGTTGGGGGTCAATTTCTCTCAAACGACCTCTGATGTAAATTTCGTTAATTATATGGAGTTCAGAATGTGTTTTTCACATAAAATACATATTTGTTTTATCAAAATTGGACTATTTTTGATTTTTAAAACCCAGTGGAACTTATTAAAAAAATGTTGTTTTCAGGTGCAACATTGATAGATAAATCGGTCAAAATACCAATTTGTCGGTCATGGTTGATTAAGCAGATAGTTTGATGAGTGGCCAAAACACCACTCATTGCATCCAAATGCATAGTTAAATTGCATGTTTTCATCAGTATTATGTCTATTTCTGACGTTAGTTTAGTAAGTATTTCAGGTAAATGTATATCTTTTGGAATGATCAAGCAAACGAAGTTAAAACACTGAATTAGAAGAAATAAAGTGTCTTCAAGGCAGTTTAAAAGGGACCACAGTCACGAACAACGGACTACCATCTCAGCACCATACCACCTTGTAGGCTAGAGAGTTGATACAAGAAAACTAGATAAGACGACAGACCGTCGTCCTTAACGGCAGCCATCACCCTCCTGTGATGAACTTTAAGGCCACTGCCAATGACGGTGGTCAGCTAATGACAAATGGTAGACCGCCGTCCTGAACGGCAGTGACGTAAGCTGACCACCGTAGTGGAAATTTAAGGCTTATAAAAGGCACTTCTTCAACTTCAGAAATATATATATATATATATATACGGAGACAGACATATATAGACACAGAAGAAGAAATGAAGAGATTTGTTCTTAGGCTTATTCACACCTCAACAAAGGGCACAACACCTCTACTACACTTTTGGGGTGAAGATTTGGATGACACCATTGATGTATTTTTACCCATTTCTTCTCCCCTTGTTTTGTATTGAATATTCGTAGTGTGTAGTTGTTTTTTCTTATTTTAATATTGAATATAGAGATATTTCCATATTTATTCAAGATTGTTGGGTTTTAGTTTTATCTATTTCTTTTATATAAAGTATTTACTTGTTGATTTGTATTTGGGTTTGATAGATCTAAATCATTGTGAGTTTATTGTATGCCAAAGGCAGTAGCTAACCCTAGTTAATGCCTATTTATCCTTGCTTGACTTGAGAAAGATAGTTAGGATTTGAAACTTTGATTTAGCATTAAATGAGTGCTTTCTTCATTAATGGATTTGAACTAGTGATAGTAAAAATCCTATTGTAGCCAAATTCAGTTGTTGTGCATGCCTTTTAGCTTGATTCGAGAGAACAAGCGAAGGAAGGTTCGCTAGCATTCGAAAGAAGCTAGTGACACACTTTTATTATAATTCGAGAGGAGCTAATTGGAACTCAAAGGCTAATCTTTAAAACCATATATAATCAATTTAGTATTTAATTATTATATGGATCATTGATAGAATTAATCACCCTAGTGTTGTTTTCTCTTGACATCGTTTGTGAATCCTATGGTTACATATTTTTCTATGTTTTATTTGTAGATTAGTGACCCCTTTCTTATACTTTCAAACCCCCCATTTCATGATTAGACCATTCGAGTCCGAATAGTCCCGCTTTAGCCTTTCGTTCATACTCGATTGCCTTTACATTATTCCCTTTGGATTCGACCCTGACTCATAAGTTGGGTAAATATATTTTGACAATGACCGTGTACACTTTTAGATTGGTTTAAGAGGTGTAATTGAGTGTTATCATAGCTCTATTGAGAAAATGGTTGGTCCAATAAATCAACAACTGAGGCTATTTTATATAGTCTTCTACCCCATTTTTGGGGGTATTATTTTCAATCTTTTTCACTCATGTAATCTCAACAATTGGTGTGATTTGTCGTTGAAATTCTCCCAAAGTTCCTAGAAAAGTTCATTGAAGATTGTGTGTGCCACCTCCACCTTCGGTAAGTGATTTCTTTCGTTAAATTTCATTAAAATTTGAGTTATTCCTCCATTAATGCCGTAGTCATGAACTCTTGGTTCCTTCAATTATATTCAAAGTTATATAGTAATTACTTTTACCTAGGGTTATTATTCATCGTAGTAACATTTCCTTTTTCGAATTTAGAGTATAAATTCATAAATTCAATTCTTTAGCCCATTTTATGCTTAATTTTCTATGGGTTGTTCAAGGGTCTTTCCGTACTCAGATTGTGCTTAATTTTAGGGCACGAGTTCCTAGTAAAGTTGGAACCCCTTGGAGACGTGTATTTTTCATTTCGGCTAGCAGGGCCCACAAGGCCATTTTAGGCCCAGTCCGAAACATTGCATAAATTATACCGTTAGAGTCGCATTAACATATAGAATACTTTGACACAAGTTTCATATCATTTGGAGCTTGTTTGATATCATTCAGAGTAAGATTCATGAGTTTGCAGTACTTTATCGTTGGTATTTTTCCATCTTATAATTGTTTGGACATAAAAACCAATAAAATAATATTCTAACATAAAAATATTTTAAAAAAGGCAGAAGAAAAATTGCAATCTCAAATAAAAGGTATAAGATGTTCTAAAATTTCAAGCATAATATCTACTCATATTCAACAAGTTGAACGTTACTCTAAAGGTACAAGATTCTAAAATATCTTCCCTTTGGATGATTTATCCTCAAATGGTGGTCATAAAAAAAAATAAAACTAATCATGGGACTTTTTTTTGAATATTTTGGAATAATTTTCTTTTCTTATAAGGACTACCCAAAATTTTCAAATCTTTTTGAGTCAACTTAAAATACATTTAAAAGACCAACATGTCAATGCAACAAACATAATCCAAAGTGAGTACATAGAGAATATAGACACGGCTGTTCTTGTCCTCCTGTCTTGTGAAAAAAGTATTTCTCCCACAACTTAAATTTAAATTTATTCATCATCATTAAAATTATTATTGTAGTAAATTTAATTAGACACAGAGAAAGAAATCATAAGCAAAATTCATATGAGATAGTTATACTTAGCATATGCGTAATCATAGGAACATGGAACATTAATGTGATAATGTAGAATGTGAATTCATAAACCATATTATTGTAGAGAATATGTTCATAGAACATAGAAAAAATAGAAGACCTTTACCATTGTCATGCCCTAGTCTGGACCCTAAAGGTAACAAGCACCTGATGTCACTGTTGGCCTTAGCAAACCACTTGGACTATCACATAAGCATATAAACATGAAAGCTCTGAAACTACTGAAATGATAATTTATATTTGAATTATAAAATTCCTATAAGAGAATAATAATATATAGTCAAGATGGATTCTGAAATGTTAGAGTGAACTAAACATCTAACTATCTCAGATGTCTTGATCGACATACCAAATAATATTCATTGGGACAAAGCAATGTACCTTTATAGAAACAACTAAACTATTGGACAACGTGCTATGGAACAATAAGGATTTATGAAAAATTTACAAGATGGAGCCTACTAAATAGAGTGATCACTCACCTAACTACCTGCAACTGCATTTTGAGATGATATACACAAAATAGCAATAGTACATGGAATGTATTATTATGTAGAGTAACAAAATAAATCAATAGTAGTAATTGATAAAACTGAGCAACCTTATAAGACATACTATAAAAATGATAGTGAATAAATTATGAGTTGAGTACCAGAAAAATTAGAAAGCAAATGGAAAATACTTAACATTTGAGATGTGACATTAAAATCATTTAAATGGCTAAAGTGTAAAATAAGATTGTCATAACACGATTTATCGGATCATGATGACACCTACTATACAACTAGTAGGAGAACCAACCCTATAGTCTAAAGTCGAAGCGAAGGACTATTATATCAAAAGGGAAAAGGAAAAGTATAATAGACAACATATGAATGAAGCGGAAGTAAAAAGAATCCACAATTTACAAAACTCGGTATCAGTGTTATACAAAACCTCTAATTACAGAACAAGGAATTAAATGTCTAATACAAATCTATCTCCGAAAATACATGGAGATCAAAATCAATACTAAAGAGAAGCAGGAAAATTTGGACGCCAAGCACACACTGAGTCTCTGAAAACCAATAGAATATGCATGGACCAGAATATGTGAATCAAGGTCGAGCACCTGTACTTGGATCTGCACATGGGCAAGTGTAGTATGATACAATATGCTGAAGCAACCCATATCTAGTAGGCTTTGAGGGCCCACTAAGAATATAACAATAATAAAAACAGTAAATAACGGAAGGCAATAAACATTGTCACAAAAGCAAATAGAACATCATGGAAGCTAGATACTCAAGTAGGGATCAAGCAACAAATATAACATATATCACTAGCTAATCACATAACAGGATTTCAGGATATGAATAAAAACGTACCCGGAATCCATGAAACAGTATATGTGAATAATAACAACAGCAATCAAGAGTCAAAAGAAGGCAGGAGGAGAAGTAAAATAGGAAAGATTGATAAGACGATACAATGCATAATAATCTATAAGAAGTAAGTCTCGATTGTAGCACTACAGTAACTAAGCCATAAAACAACAATTTAATAAATATATTAAACACAAAACTCACTCTCACCATAGGTCTTGCATCTCATCCATGGTACACTGAAGAAGACAAGTGCGAAAAAGTAAATACACTCACATGAAGTAACCATTCCTATGTAAGTTTCTCCTCTAGTACCCATTGGTCCAGTAGGTAGAATCCATGGATACCCTAAAAGTTCCTGATCTATCCCTACTCATTCTTATACCTATCCCTCTGTGTCATCGTATCCCGTAGGAAGGGTCCATGGAGGTATGCTTACAATGTATAATCTCTAACGTCATCATAACCCCACAACACAAATCACAGAAACTCAAGGGTCTTATAGTCTAGAAACCAATTTCTCATATCAACAATATCATCAAGCCGTACTTGACAAGTCAATAGCGTAAAATACCTCAATATAAAAATATCAACATTATCCTCAATAAATCAGGTATCATCAAGTCTCCACAACTAGTAAGTGTAATAAATA
>JBDJHY010209196.1:0-11449 GCA_039654485.1 Withania somnifera | reverse complement strand
GGGAACCAAAAATGAAAAAACAACCTGGCGGGTCAATACATTATCTTTGTCCTCGAACAAAAGAAAAGAGGAAATACTAAGATGTCTAAAAGCTGGGAATATCTTCCACACATGTCATCCCCAATCTCCTAGTATCCTCTTTAATCGGTCAATAATTTGAATGAATCCTACAAAAAGGTACCTTTTTGGTTCTCAACTTACTAAGATGTCAATTCAAGTATCCACAAGGTCTTTCTCAAAAGTCAAGTATACATCCAAACTAACTGAATCTCACTGAAGTATATGTGAATCATCGGACATATACTTTCAAAACATAGAAATATGGATAATTAGATGCACGAATAACAATCCAGATGGCACAGCCAACTTATAAGCCACCCATCAATGCACTCAAGAGTTTTGAAAGGGATAATAAACCAAGGGAGGAGCTTTGACCTTCTTCCCAGATCTTATCACACCCTTCATGGGTGATACCTTCAACCACACTTGATTATCCTCTATGAATTCCAAGTCAAAACCCTCCTATCGACATAATTTTTTTCCCTACCCTGAGCTATAAACAATCTAATCTGAATCAATCTAACCTTTTCCATAGCATTCCTCAACAAATCTGTGCCCAAAGGAATAAACTCAAAAGAATCAAATCACCCAGCAGGAGATCTAAACCTCCTACCATATAAAACCTAAAATGGAGCTATATGAATATTCAAACGATAGGTGTTTTTGTAGGAAAACTCTACAAATAGAAAGAACCGATCCCAATGACCTCTAGAATCAATCACACATGCTTGTAGATGGTCTCCACTAACATCAGAGTGGTATGCTAAAATAGACCATAGAAATTTGAGTCAACTATTGTACTCATATCTAATTAAGTGCCAACTCATGCTGAATCGTGCTTCAAAAGTGATATATGAATTAGGTACCAAATCTGAGATAATAGATATAACTCCATGCAATCCTATACTTCAACTGAACTGGATGAAGCGTGAAGACTTGGTCAGTGTATCAACAATCACCCAAATTGGATCAAGGTCATACGAGTCTTAGGCAACCCAAACACGAAATCAATGGCAATGTACTTCCATTTTCATTGAAGAATAGGCATCCTCTAAGTTAAACAACCAAGTCTTTGGTGCTCAAACTTAACCTATTGAAAGCTCAAGAAATCAGCTAAAAAATCCACAATATCCCTCTTCATACCACACCACCAATAGTGTTGAATAATGTCATGGTACGTCTTCATAGATCCTGGATGGATACAATACCTTAAACTATGAGTCTTCTTTAGGATTAATCGAATCACATATCTTAAGGAAACAAATTATTCCCCTAATCTTCAAGGCCCTAGTAATTCAGAATCCCTTCCTTAGAGTCACCTTAAAAACAATTTATCACGAATGATGTGCAACCTCTTATCCTCAAACTAACTTTCTTTGATCTACTCCACCAACTAAAATCGAGACCCTAAATAGGAAAAAACTTTCCCATTCTAAAAAATCCACAATCTCACCAAGTTATTGGCTAAATTCTAAACATCTCTTTCCAATAGTCACTTTTTTATATGAATCGAAGCCAAACCACCCATGCTCGTCAACTTCTTACTGAGGGCATTCCCTACCATATCGACCCTTCTTGGATGATTCAAAATCATCATTTTCCACCATATCGGCCTTATTTGGATGATTCAAAATAATTATATCATAGTACTTTAATAATTCTAACCACCGGTGTTGCCTCAAGTTAGGTCTTTTTGGTTGTAAATATATTGAAGACTCCTATGATTGGTGAACACCTCATAATGAACTCCATAAATATAATGTTTTCCACAACTTTAGCACAAACACCACCACAACGAACTTCAAATCATCAGTAGGATAATTCCTCTTGTGAACCTTCAACTATCTTGAGGCATAAGACATAACATTCCCTTTTTGCATCGATGCTCCACCCAAATTAACCATATATGCATCATAACACATAGTTAATACCTTACCCTCAACAGGTAGGGTCAGCATAAGAGAAAAATTCAACAAATATTTAAGCTTTTGGATGCTCTCCTTACACTCATCCAACTATTGAAACACCATACTCTCTCGAGTCAAAGGAGCAGAAATAGAAGAGAAACTATAAACAAACTTCTTAAAATAGAAGTTACCCTACAAAACTCTAAATTTTAGTTGGTAAAATAGACCTCAACCAGTCTCTAACCACTGAAAACTTCGCTGGATCAACCATAATACCCTTCTTGGACACCTCATGTCCCAGAATGCCAAAAAACTAAGTCAAAACCCACATTTTGAGAATTTAGCATACAAGTTCTTTGTTTATAACCTATGAAGCACTGTCCTTAAATACCAAATATTTTTTCTCACTATATGAGCACACCAACATTCCATCAACGAAGACAATCAATAAACGAATCAAGGTAGGGACAATATATACCATTTATAAACTTTATGAACATCCCTAGAAGATTAGTCAACCGAAATAACATCACAGGGAACTCATAATGACCATACCTCGAATTGAAAGAAATCTTAGGGACATCCAATTTCCTATTCCTTAATAATGATAACCCAACCTTAAGTAAATCTTAGAGAAGACCTACACCCTCTATAACTGGTCAAACAAATCGTCGATCCAGTATAAAGGATATTTGTTCTTAATGGTTACCTGATTCAACTTTCTGTAGTCAATGTACATCCTCCTATAACTATTTTTTATTAACAAACAACACCAATACTCCAAGGAGACACACTGGGATGGATAAACTCCTTGTTTAATAAATCCTATAACTAATCCTTCAACTCATTCAATTCCACTAGAGGTATATGATTTAAGGGATAGAAATGGACTTAATTCCTGGTTCTAAGTCAATGCCAAAATCAATGTCCTTATCTGGAGGAACACCATAAAGATCCGTCAGAAAAATATCAGGAAACTCTCTAGCAATAAATAGACTTCAAGGAAAGAGTGTGAGCACCAGTGTCCTGAACAAAATCCAAATAAGATCAATACCCTTTTGGGACAACTGCCGAGCCTAAAGAAATGGAGAATACGAACCCGTAGCGCCCTCTACCTTGGGAAACCCTATATGGATAAAGTAATACTCTTGGAACTAAAATCCAAAACAGCATGATAAGGAGAAATCAATCCATGCCTAAAATCACATCAAAATAAACCATATCAAGAAGTATCTAGTCTACCCATGTATTATAACCCGATAAAGCATAATATAGGATAGGTACACCCGATCCACCACTAAAGAATAGCCCATGGGAGTAGACACACAAATAAGCATAGATATAGAATAAGATATTATGTCAAAATCAGAAGCAAAGTATGCATACGCATAGGAGTAAGTAGACTCTATATTAAATAATACAAAAGCATGTCGATAGCAAAATGAGATGTTACCTGTAATCACTATATGAGAAGCCTCAACCTTGCGTCTACTTGGAGAACTATAACACTGGGTCCCACCATATGTGGACTAATATGAACCTCGATCAGTATCCTTACCATCCGAGTGAGAACCTCTTCCTGACTTTGAACCCTCTCTACCTCTAGACAAATGTGTTGGTGCTTTCACTGGATTTTGTGAAGTCTCATGAGGTCCTTTCTAACTTACATGAAGGCAGTTTCTCATTAAACTCCCAGGTTCAGCACATGAATTGCAAGATCTAAGGGACATAAATTATTGTAATAAACCCGAGAAAACATCTTGGCCACGTCAGCCTAAATGTATCTACTGGAGCCATGAGAACCTTACTGTGAATTTAATGAACCCTAGCCGATCTAACCAATCTCAAAAGCATACATTGCTACCTGGACTAGCTGACAACACTGAAACTAGCTACCCCTCTTGAAAAAACTCATACCTCTTAAGGAGGCACTAGAAAAATATCCTAAACTACAAGACCTCTTGTACCAAAGATACCTGAGCTCCTCACATCTCACCAATACAAAATCCTTGGTGGCCTCTACCACCTTATGAAATATTCCACCTGTTAGGATACCTTGAACATAGTAGAATAAATAAGAAAAGTCTTCTATATCACGATCCTATAGATTCTCTCTTGCTTATCTAGAAAGATCGATAAAATATGTATGAATAGGGCATAGAAGTAAGACTCAAACTTTGTCACCAAAATTCCATCCTAGGTTAGATGCTCGAATCTATGTCTGCATTCATCCCTTACACCACGAGGGATATATCAATCAATGAATGTTGAGGAAAATATATCCTAGTCATGGGAGGAGACCCAATTGATCTTGAGTCAAGATAGTCATTTCACCTTTTCCTGGAGGTTCTATGCAACTAAAGATCCATATAGTTAACTCTTTGTGTTTGAACCAACCCGATACTATGTAGCAACTCATGGAAACTAGAAAGAAATTTATGTGCATCCTCTATCCTCCCACCCTGAAAATAAGGTCGATTTACCTTTTTGATCCTTTCATAGTGATGATGCTCCTCATATGACATAACCACTCCAACAGCCCCAATACCGGGCAAAGGCATCTTCTACTCTCTAAGCAATTGTCAGTCGGCTCATTGGACACTAAAATACAAGAATATGCTGCTGATTTGGGGTTTGAGCACCAACTATGGTCTAAGAATCCTACGGTGTTCCCTTATTATCTAAAATCCCTTTAGAAACACCTAATACCCGAAGCAATGTGTCGTGTAGAAAAGGTGTAGCAATATACTCTTGGGGGATATGGTCATCTCTCCCCTTATACTCTGGCTCGGGGGAGAGTACCCTAGTACATCCCCTAAATAGAGAAACACCTTTATATCTACTTTGTCCTTATGTTGGAACTCTATCCCTACCACTCTCAGTAGGTACTAGAATAGTTTGGTCCTCTCAGTCAGCAACAACTCTAGTTCTATCCATATGTCAAAAGAATATGGAAAGTCTCAATATGTGTGGAGTAACCATGCTATATAAGAATGAAAGAAATTTGTCCTAAAGTTTCAAGCCACAGAACTGACCCCTATGCATGACCAACATCCTTAGCCACTAAGTTACCCTAGCAACCTCGTAAGAACCACTTGGATCATGCATAAAACTACTTACCTTACTCAATGGAACCAATTAAAAAAATATTAGAAGTGTAATGGGATCCTCACAATAATCAATAAATAGTCTTGATAAAAGAATAGATAACTCAACTCTCAAAACCAATACATCTCAGTCTAAAAGCCTCTACTAGATAAATAATGGAAGCATAAGAGTTTACTAGCTAGTCTCTAATAAATGAAATAATAAATAAAAAAACTAATTCTAAGATCCAGATAAATAAAATAATTAATTACTCCATATCTTTCCCTCGAATATAGTGAAGACTCACCAATCTTCTAGTCTTCTATGAATGCAGGAAATGTCAACCTTGAACGTCTGGGCGGTTGACAAAGTATGCATAGGGGTTAGCACATGTAGCAAGAGTATAATCAACACAAAAAATATGTATTGAGTACGTGAATAGGTATAAAATAGGTTATACAGTATAATGATAAGTACTATTTAATGCATGAATAGTAAATCTCAACTTTAACTCTATCTCAAATAAGTAATTTGGCAGTGTATAATGAAAACAGTTAAAAGCTTATATCTCAAGTAAAGTTGTAATGACCCTTATGGTCATTTATGATAAATACGTGTTGCCTTGTATCGTAGAGCATTTCAGCAGTTGCCTCAAGTCATTTATGACTTGCTGGGACCGATAGTTCGGATCCCTGGCGACTTAGTCGAGAAATATCTCAAATTCCCTGTTTTAGAGCCTAAAGTAAAGTATTCGTTGACCAAAGTTAACTTTCCATCAAGACGACCTAGGAATTTAATTCTGACAGTTCCATTAGCTCCGGAATGCCAAACAAAGTCAAGTTTGACCTTAAGTTTGTGTTTTGGCAGTTTCGTTTGCAAACTATGAGAATTTGTGGAAATTATTTAAGTTATAGCCTAAAAGTGGAGTTTGTGTGGAAACTCCATGTTCAGAGTGTCGGAATGGAATTCTGGGGCTTCCAGTAGGTCTGGAATGATGAATTTAGGCTAGGAGAGGTGTTGGTTTAATTTTCGTGCGTACCGTTGTGAATTCGGGGTTTGGCAGAGAAATGCGCCTTTTGGCCGTTTTGGTTTCAGGGGTCATCTTGAGTAATTGACCTCCTATGCCATTTTTGTCTATTCCATTGAGTTCGAAAGATGTTTTCCACTCAAAAAACATATAATGTTTGTCAAATTCGGACTCCGTTTCAATCCCGAGACCCCATTTTAGTTTTCTAAAATTTCTACAGACTAAGTGTGGATCACGATAAGGACCATGACGTGATCCTTATCGTGATGGCTTACTGTTTTAGATGGAATTTGATCAAGATAAGGACCACGGTGTGATCCTTATCGTGGTCCTTCAATTCTGTCCCGAAAAATCAGTTTTTAATCCTTTTTAAACCCAATTTCGACCCTTCTTCAAAACATTTCATTTCTCCCGTTTTTAAGCTCAAAAATTCTCCAAAACTTGATTCCAAGTTCCAAGAAGAAATTTTCCATCTTTCTCAACTTCGTGGTGCGTAATTGGTACGTTTCTCCTTCCTTTCCTTCCTCTTCTTCTTCATTAATTTCTAGTTTCTTCTTCTTTGATTGGCTATGAACTAGGGTTGAAGAACCCATTCCGTAACTTGATTTCTTTTGGTTATTTCTTCATTATTATCATGTATGTTGCAACTAGAGTCTCTATTTCATCCAAGTTCTAGCGTGGTTATTGTTTTTATTGTATATTCAAACCCCATTTACCCAATTCTTTGTGGGTTAATTTGAAGCTCTTTCGTTGCTCACCTTGAGCTCAAATTTGGGGTATAGGTTCCTGGCAGCGTTGGAAACCTCATGGTGAATTTTGTTTCTGGTTTCATCAAGCGGGCCCCGCAAGCCCGTTTTAGGCCTGATTTTTGACCCGATCCAGAATTCATTTTAAATTGTATCGTTAGACTCGTGTTGACTTGTAGAATTCATTAGCGCTAGTTTAAGATCATTTGGAGTTCCTTTGGCATTAGGTTGGATAGCATTTGTGGTTTTTGTAAAGCTTTGTCGTCGGATGATAGGTAGGTCTTCTTGAGCTATTTCTTGGTTTATAGCTTTAATAATGGTACTGAATAGCATCGTTGGGTTGGGTAGTTAGGTCGTATAGTACGCTTGTACAGTTCTTTCATTCGTTCGATATTGTTATTGATATTGTGGCACCCGATTGATATGGGGCCGAGCATAGTGTTTAATAATTAATACTTGTGCAGGGCATAAGTGGTGGCTATTTCATGAATTATTTAAATAGATGATGATGTAATTATATATTTTTGATATGTTATGCATTCTTGGCACGAGAGGCTGAGCCTATGGCTCTGCTGAGAGTATAATGATATTGGAAAGGTATCACCGATTGATTTGATCCTTTGAGTCTAAGGAAAGATAATGATATTGATTTTAAAATGAGTTAAGAAGTGGTTCACTTTATGGTTATATAATTAATTGGCTTTTTACTGGTTTTAGACTCGACATGGAGTCGAGCACCCGGTATCATTTTGTTTTTACTTTTTTTAATCCATTATTTACGTCCTGGCACCAGGTTGTATAAATAAATAAATAAATAAATATTTTACTATTTGATGCTGGCACTTGAGTCTGACCTAGAATCAGCAGTGAGTACAGCGCTGAGACTTGAGTCCGTCTTCGTACAGTAGTGAGTAGAGCTTTTAACACTTATGGCATTGGTGGTTATGGATACATGGTGATACCCTATTCATCGATTATGATCAAATCTTACTCACCTGTTCATCCCTTCACTTGAGGTTACCGGTATACTGACCATGTTCTATTCCTTATCCTCCTTGATTCCTATTATTTTATTAAGTTATGTTTCGCATATATTATTGCAAGGACACCGGGTATGTTCCTTTCCGTTACCTAAAATCTTGTTATGTGATTAGCTGGCTTATCTGTTTATGTGACCATTGGTTGACTCTTAATATGCTAGTTTCCCTGATTGTCCTATTTGCTTCCGTGACCAATATTCTTATATTCTGTTATTTCCTGCTATTATTATTATTATGCGTTCAGTGGGCCCTCGAAGCCTACTGAGTACAAGTTGCTTCGGTGGCTTGTACTCATACTACACTCGCACTTGTGTAGATCCGAGTACAGGTCCCCGACCATGATTCAGATCGCTGATCGTTTGTTTCTCCTCATATCAGAGTTTTAGGGTGAGCTTGGCGTGCAGCTTGATCCTGTTTCTCTTTAGCTTTATATTTTGATTATCTCCATTATATTTCAGAGACCTTTGGATATTGTATATTTTCTACCGTTGTTGTTCTATACTAGTGGTTCGTTTGACATTGACATCGACATCGAGTCTTGGGTATATTCCGAAATTCTTTATTATCTTTAATATGTCTTTTTATATTTATCCGCATTAATTGTAGTAGTCCTTTGCTTCGGCTATGGACTACGGGGCTTGGTTCTCTTACTGGTGGTATAGTAGGTGCCATCATGATCCGAGAAATCGGGTCGTGACATAAAATTTCCTGTGAAGCCATATGTATACCATACATTCTTATCTATCATGATCAATAAGAAAACCTAATATAGTAGTTGTTTCCTTATTTAATCTATGAGATGAAATACACGTGTTGATCATTGTGTTCTTTAAGATTAGAACTTGTTTGGAAGGGTTAAAGGCTGTTTTGAGTATTCAAAATTGGTTGTAAATGTCGTAAGTCTATCTTTCAGCTTGAATATTCCTAATGTATAAGGCTTTTATTTGGTTTATATAGATGTTTTGACTATTTATGATCAAACGATAAAGAGTTCTGAGTCCCCTAAGAATTCTGGTATTTCATTATTTTAGACTAACCAATGGCCTACTATCTTGGGTTTATGATCGATTAATTATCAATCAGTTGACACTATGAATACATTTGGTAATATATTTAAGTTCAAATATGTTACTTGAAATCCTTCATGAAATAGAAAAGAAGTCACATTAGCATGTTTGTGAAATTCCCATTTTTGATAAAACAAAAAGTCCAACTAGCAAGAATTGCCTTCTAAATATGCTTATGTTTTCATACTTTGCTTGATTAGATTATGTTTTTCTGACTTGATACTAATATTTATTTTTACTTATTTGCATGAGACCCTCTTTCAAGCCAATTGGGATGATCATCCACTATCGTTCTTGAGTCAAATCCTCAACAAGTGGATCAAAAGCTTGAAGATCAAAACAAAGATGAAGAAAGAAAATGGGCCTAAGGCCAGAATCTAAGATCACTCCTCAACTCTTATCTTTTTATTATTTCCATACATACTTAATTCTCTTGTATACTCAATCTATTCTATAATAATCCCCAAAATATACCCGTCTTTGTTCATTCCTTTTAATAATGTATCTTGAAATCATTTTTTTGTATGTGGAAAATGACAAATTTAGTACTCAATCTTAGAAAGGTCAACTTTTGCAAAGACAACTTCACCTTCTTGTAAAAATATTTTGTAAATGAATCATTTTTACTAAAAATCTATTAAATTTCTAAAGTAGCTATATTTACAAATGTAGTGACGGATATTATTGTTTTACAAGTTGTTTATTTAAGAGAGTTAGAAAATTGGTGAACCCCATTTGAGGATGCTCCCGGTGTGTCTATTAAACCTTCCTCGACGCATTATTTGAATCCTTACCCAGAATCGTTTAACTTTAATTTTTTTCCTATTTTCAAAATTGAAAATTTATTAATAAAGTTTTCTTAATTTCTTTTCAAAAATTAAATGGCGACTCTGTTGTCCAGATTACTCCAAAGTTTTCTTTAAATTTTGAAGTAGTTTGACACTTAGACCTTTTTATTTTTCTTTTTCCTAAGAAACCATATATTTCCTTATAATAGTAAAAGGGGAAGTAAAACAGATATGTCGACTCTGCTGGATATTCAATTAAGATTTTAACTGATTCCAAGCTCTTTGTGACTAACAACATATTTTATATGACTACATGCTTATTTTTTGTAATTTAAAATTGTCATTGCATTGTTAATGGCATATTCTAACCAGTTGCCTTGTCTTAGTTTCCTTCTTTAGGCAATGACATGCCTCACCCCATCGTCTGCTATAAAAGTAAACCCTTTTTCAAGCTATACGACAAGACTAATGGTACATGCTATTGATCTTAGGTGTATTTACATATTTTATTGCCATTAAAGTCCCGTATTTTAGCTTAGCTTTGAGAGTAATTGCGTGTTTTGTAGTATCTTATGGATTGATATTTGTTACTTTTAATAAACCACATGATTAGTGTATTTCAGGGACTATTTAGAGCCTATATAGATGAAAACTAAAAGGAAATGGAAGACGAAATGAATGGAGATCGTCTGAGGAAGATATATGAGAAACAAGCTAACACAAGGTAAATAAGGACCCATCATGATTGCCGTCACATCATGATGAAAATTGTGATGAGCTACTATTTTGGCCTGGAACTCCATCACGATTAGAATCACGTCGTGATCCCTTATAACTTCTCAAAAAATTCGTCTCCTTTTAGGTTAAGGGCAAAAGGGTAACTCTATGTGACATCTATATAACCCTTGTTGAGCCAACTTTGAAAGAAGTTTATCACCATTGCAAATAGTTTTTTCATTTATGTAAGTACTCTTTATAAGGAGGACTTTTAATCTACAACAAGATCTTGGAGCGGCCGTAGAGGGTGGAGACAATTGTGTACACTTTAATTCTCCTTTGTTTATATATTTTTATGTTCTTCTTTGAATTATTTGTTGTGATTATTCCATGTCTATGTGGAACTAATTCATCTTCTTATAGGGTTTTGGTATAAACTAGCAAGATGATTATTTATTTATATATTATTTTATTTGCGAGAATTATCATGTAATTGGTCTAATTTTTCTATGCGTAGTATCTTAGTGCTTCGCGATCATTAAGATAAATTTATAAACCTGAAAGTGAACTAACCTAGAATCTGAAGGGTAGAACGAGAAACATAAGGAGTGATTATACCAAGGTTGGATAATTGAGTGTGATTCTCAACTAAGACAGGATCGTGTACTTAGTTGCCTCGCTTGGTTCATTACGAAAAGATAACTATAATGTATCTGAATTAAATTATCACAACACATGTCGATTGAAGTAGTGTGGAATTCGTATAGATAGTGATTAGAGGATGATTATTCCCTACTCATAAATTAAACCCCCGAACCAAAAATTAGATAATTCAAACTAATTAATTAAAGTAATTAAATATGATTGCTAGCAAATCCATAACCCTAGTTCGAGTCATTCATTGACTGAGTAAGAATATAGTCTTCTCTAGGTTAATTTTCTATTAGTTAATTTTATTATCCTTAGTTTAATTACATTCCCAAATTTACCTTTGCAAACTCTCCGCTTAA
>JBDJHY010209175.1:0-11450 GCA_039654485.1 Withania somnifera | reverse complement strand
CAAAGTGGTGACAATTCTCTCACATCGCTTCACTAATCCTGTCCTTTTTCTCAGTGTTTTCAGAGTTAGAAAAAATATCAAGGATTAGGGGGAAGGGTTAGATTGTCCCCTCATGTCAAGTTTCTTCATGGTTGTACAAGGAGTAGAGTTCCGAAATTCAAGGTTCAACTCTTTAGAGCGAATCTCACAGTGTGCATCATGTTTAGCTTAAATTTTGGACTCATTTAAAGCATTTTAATATAGAGTCCTTATCTTTTTTTGAGATCTTTTTGTCTCGTACAATCTATTTGCATGTTAATTGCTCCAGATTCCAATTAAAAGTGCTTCACTTTTTTTATATTACTTCAAGAGGCGTTGGTGGGATTAGAGGAGTCTAATTGTAATCTTTTACATAATTGTACCAATGTTGTTCATGAGGAACACCATGATCAAGAAACAAAGAGTTTCCCAGAAGTACTTGCCTATTTCTCATCGGGAGAACATCATACCATACTTCATAGTGATAGTCACCAAGTGAAAAGAACACTTTCCCACTTCTATCTACACAATACCCATGAATCAAATAAGGATCTTGTCTCATTACCCAAGCTAGTCCCAACAGATTAACCGCATGAGGTGTAATATAGGTCCGAGGTAAATTGTCATCAAATTCAAATGCAAACCCTTGGATACCACATAGTTTCACATTGAATTTTGACATTCTTCTTGCGGGCACATCACTTCTTCTGGACCTTAAACTCACTTAACTAACTTTTCTTTGAGTTCCACCACCCTTCTCCTACTATTACCACTACTTGGATCACTATATCCACAATAATTAGGGTAAGAGGTACTAGTCATGACATTCTTAGGGGTAGAAGAAGGATAACATAGACTGCAGTCTCGACGACTCCCATACACACCCACACTCTTTTGGTTAGAGTAGAAAGTAGTACATGAAGATGTATGAGGGATACCTTTATAATAACTCCTATCAGTTCAACTGTAGGTTATAGGATCAAGGTTCATAACCTAATTCATCTCTATAGGGGGAGTCTAAGACAGTGGAGCCTTTATATCTCCTCTAAGGATCTACTTTGTTACCATAGAGCTCATCTTCATAGGTATAAGAACCTCTGTACCAGTATCTCCCACTACCATTATCTATATGAATGATTGCATATCTATATCCTGAATCCATTGAAGCTATTGTAATGATAACACATTTGTGAGCACCTGCAAAATGAGTAAACACATCAGTAGTAAAGTCCTCAATATCACTCGTATGTATCGCTCAACTGACCTTTTAGGCTTTTTTCCAAAAGTTGATTGTGAACTAGCTTATCACAAACAACTTAATGTTTTCAAGTCTTATGGGAATGAATACTTATAAACACACAACATATTAAGGAACAACCAGATTTGAATCAACAATTTTCAATGATTATGTAAATAAGAAAATCTCTAACTAACTAGTAGGGAAAGACACAAATCCTATGAACTAATTAACAACACACTAGACAAATTACCTGTTGTGAAATAGCTTTCGAATTTAGGAAATGCAACTAAAAATTAATCCTTTAAATGAAACTAAGGATCAAGAACTTGAATCTGATGAGGGGAAGATATTACCACAAATTTAGACATATTTTGGAGTCATGTTCAATCACACATGACCACCATAGATGAGGGCAGACCGCCGTCCAAAGTCCCCAACCGTCGTGTTTTCCAGTGAGCAATCAAGAGCTAAAATAGTACCTTACCGCCATCCCACGGTGGTTACTATAGTCCAACAACCCTTGAACGTTGTCTAGGATGGGGGACTATTCTTTAGATGCTGGCTTGCCATCATCTTTGGCAGAATACAAGGGATGCACACTGGAAGGTTTAATATGATGTAATTACCTTCATACCCTTGGTCATTTTGCCTTACCACAATAATACCAAATTTGAAACACCTTTTCCAACTGAACAACACACTAATGTGGATCAAATAACACAAAAATTTAAGATCATCCATCAAAAACATATGAATTTTACAAAGAAAACCAATTTTTTAAACCGGCTCCAAATAAACTCGGAATTGAATGAAATTTGATATCTAGGGTCTAAATTACTTGGAATTAAGAATTTCAACTTTTGAACACCTTCACCTTAAGGATGATGAACAAACGCACTAACTATTCATCTTCTTCACATGAAGATATGAAGAACATTCAGTAACACTTGAAACTTTCAAATCCAACCACCCTCAAATGAACTCCGGTTTGCACCAAATTGTGACCAAATTCTCCTTTCTCTATGGGGAATAAACCCACCACCTTCTACAAACAAAGTACTCTTGAAACTTCAACCCTATGAACCCTTGTTATTGAACTTCAAAGTCAACATTGGTGAACAACCCAAAACAACCTCGATTGACTCAAAATTGAAGAGAAGTAATGATAAACACTATGGGAAAAATATTATAACTCTTTAAACACCAAACTCAAATAAAATCTCAAACGTTTTGGAAATATTTCAAAGATTTTGAATTTCCCTCTTTTTTAAAAAAGATTTTCATTTATAAATTGAGGACTGTAATTTGATGGAATGAATAAATAGCCTAAGATCTGATACCAAATGATGCAAATCGATATACGAAGCACACAAAAAGTGATGTAAAAAGAAACAAAGAGAAAAGATATGTGGAAACTTATAACAAACTCATTGATTTATGAACCACAAAGGAATGGTTATCCTCATCTTTCAATTGAACCTATCAAAATTCAATATAAATCCCAACAATAACCAAGGGAAACTCGAAATGGTTCTTCAAATGGAGAACCTTTGATTTATTGTGAAATAGGAAGTTATACTAGCAACTAAAGGAATCCAACCTCAATTACTTACTACGATTATGCAATGTTATGCTAAGAACTAATCTCACAAAGGAGTTCAAAGGATTTTATCAAAGTCTACTTAAAATAATACAAGACTACATATTTATAGTGGTTTAATTATTTAATAAATACAGTTAATCCCAAAAGTGACTCAATCTGATAAAATAGACCTCAAGGCTTGAAGCTTTCATATTTAGCCCGTAAGTTTGGGTCTCATCAACTGAAGCCCTTAATGTCTTCCATCATCCCCTAGTTATCTTCAAAACTTGATATAGCCTTCCTTTGCACCCGACTATGCATCTTTGAGTCCCATTTTGTGCCTTTATTCCATCCACTGCTTGGATCCCCACGGTAGCATAATTGGTGCTTTCCGTGATTGTATCATCCTTCACTTCTTGAAAATGATTCATCCTCCAATCCATGAGAACACCTACAAGAAAAAAGCACAACACAAGCTACAACTTTCCTCATGGTATGAGGGTTAGAAAAATGGTTAGGATGAATAATTTTGCATCCCACATAAGGACAAAATGACCCAAAATAATCCCCTGGTTCAATTACAAAGGTACTAATTGAACAAACTGAGCTATAAATCACGATCAAGTCCATAAGATCAAATAATAAAACAAATGAAAATCATTTATTATTGGACAAGTACTACTACTACTCACTTCATAAAGTATGCCAATAATTTAACTCATATTAAGATTGTCATAAAGACCGAGCTCTTCATTTCCATTAAGGTAAAGGTAACAAACACCGAGGTCAAATAGGAAGGCACAATATGAAAGGAAATGAACAAAAGTCCCATTGGTTGGGTTTTCTATCCTATGCACATAGGACTCAAACTCACATATATGATAATGCGTTCTCGTATCCCCTTCTTGAAAAGGATTCGTCTACAAATCCAAACCTAAAAACAATAAAGAAGGAATAGAAAAAAAAAACATCTCCTCATAGTATAAGGGTTAGTACAATGGTTAGCGTAAATGCTAACAAACCAACAATTATTAACCTCCACAGATAACCAATTCTTTCGCCACATCCATATAAACATGATAAAATATAAAGCACGAGAAACTTGGATATCCCAAGGGTCACGATCAACAAAATCTTCATAGTAGGTCAACAAAAACCTAGAAGACTTACATGTAGTTTGAAGTTACTGAAAATAACCATCCACATGGACTCGAACCTCTATAATAAACTAACCCCAACTCAAAATATACGTCATGATACACAATGAGGTAATATAGAAAGGTGTTAAGAAAACCAAATTCTTTCAATATATGTCTGCTCATGAACTCACAACTAGGATAAGGACTTATGTAAAGACATCATCACAAATAGAGACAACAAAAGAAGAAAATGAGTTGTCTTGTGGAAATAAGCAACCTCTTTGCCCAAACAATCCTCTAAAAGGAGTGCACTTCCACATTGAGTCCAAATATATACTTGAACATTCCTATCACTTAGGTGGCAATGAGAAACACACTAGTTAATCCTATTTAATCCTTGATTGGCATCTCAACCAACCTCATCCCAACATAATATAAAGCAAAATGTGTCGCCGAGGTCAAATGGAAAAATTTAACAATAATTTGGGTTGAAGAACACCCAAATTTCCCTAATGGCACCCTCACTTTGTATACATTATACATGTCACACCAATATAAGTATCATCATTATGAAAATAGTTAATAAAAGAAGGTCTTTCATAAGTCAACTTAATCCAAGGCATCCTCAGTTTGTATCTTAAGGTTTTAGGACACACAAGGAAGAAAAAGTAGAAAAATTAGAATAAAGTACACATTTCCCTTTTAAATGGTCAATACCTGCAAGTGTACTCTAATCTTCTAGGAAGAGATTTCCAATCTTCCTAAAATGGTAACCCTCAAGAGGAGTTTCCACATCCTTATGTTGCACCCCACTAGGCATTTCACTAAGAGCTACCTCATTATCATCCCCCAAAAGACATTATGTTTAGAGAGTTAACCATCAATCAAAGAATAAGATTTGACACATGTACATTCACTCTCAAAAAAATCAACATATTTTGCTGACACTTCATTAAGCATAATATCTTCATTAGAAATATAAGCAATAGGATTCTAAACATATAATTTTCTCAAGGAGTAACTTCTAGTCACACGATCAACTTTACTAATTTCTTTACTAAATTGAGGCTCATTAGATACTCACATATATCATCAACTAATAGAGCACGTCCCAAACCAAGTTGAACATCATCATTGCCATAATGTAATGTATTGTTATTAAGAGAACATGTAGAAACACCAGGTGGATATGAATTGGCCTCACAAGGGAAGTCAACCCGGTCATCAATAGGATCACTAGTGTTTGCACCATCTTAATAAGAATAGTATCACTTTGTAGCTATGGTTCACATGACAAGGCACTATCAATAAAGGCACACATGTCAACACTAGGCGGACTTGAATTTTTCTTGCTGAAAGAATTAATTATGTCATCAATACGTTCAACTAGTATCTCCACAACCCATACTTGTACATTGTCAACCAAAGAAAAAGACTCATTAATCTCAAAGGTAGTTAAGTAACTACTCACACTAAAACCATGATCATGTTCCTTCATAATAGTTGAAGTATTAAGAGTAGCTACTATACCTTTAGGCATATATAAAGTATCTTGTTTACCTTGTTCACTTTTATTAGAGAATATTGTACTTTTAAGTGCCCTATGGATTTTTCCATTTTGAGGCTCCTCATTGCGCTTGCTTCAAAGATCACCTGCATAAGAAGTACAAAAGTAGAAATAGGAAACAAGTTAGTGCAAACTGGTGATAGATAACACTGTCACATCACTCCAGTCATCCTGTCCTTTTTCTGCTATATAGTTTTAACATAACACACCCTTAGTCCTCAAAATCATTTATCTCTCAGTGTCTTCAGAGTTAGGACATCTGTCAAGGATTTTTGGTGAAGGGTTAGATTGTCCCCTAACATCAAGTTTCTTCATGGTTGCACAAGGAGTGGAATCCTAAATTAAAGGTTCAAATCCTCAGTACAAACCTCATATGGTGCATCTTGTTTAGATTTACTCTTAGACTCATTTGATACATCTTCAAAAAGAGTCCTTATCTTCTTTTGAGATACTTCAGCCTCGAATAAAATTTTCGCATGTTAATTGGCTAAAATTCCAATTGAAAGTGCTTCACTTGTATTCATTACTTCAAAAGGCATTGGTGGGATGAGAGGAGGCCTCTTTCAGTCTTTTACATAATTGTATCAATATTGTTCATTAGGAACTCCATGATCTAGAAACAAAGAGTTTACCAAAAGTACTTGGCTGTTTCTCGTTGGGAGAACATCACACCAAACTGCATCACGATAATCATAAAGTGAAAAGAATACTTTCCCACTTCTATCTACCCAATACCAATGAATTAGAGAAGGGTCTTGTCTCATTACCCACGCTAGTCCCAACCCATTAACCGCATGATGCGTAATATAGTTCGAGCTGAATCGTCATCAAATTTAAATGCATACCCTTGGACACAACATAGTTTCACATTTAATTTGGACATTCTTCTTAGCAAGAAATCACTTCCTTGGGACCTTACATTCACTCTACTACCTTGTATTTGAGTTCCTCTATCCCTTCTCCTACTATTAACACTACTTGGATCATGATACCCACCAGAATTAGGGTAAGAGGTACTAGTCATGATACTCTTAGGGGTAGAAGAAGGATAACATAGATTGTAGTCTCAGCAACTCCCATACACACCCATACTCCCTTTCTTATAGTAGGAAGTAGCACACAATGATGCATGAGGGATACCTTTTTAAAAACTCCCATCAGTTGAACTATATGTTATAGAGCAAAAGGATTCGTAACCCATGGCGTCTCTATATAGGGTGTGAGACAGCAGAGTGTTTTATCTTACCCAAGGATGTACTTTATTACCATAGAGATCATCCTTAAAAGTATAAGAACCTATGTACCTGTATCTCCCCACAACCATATCTATATGTATGGTTGTCATATCAATATCCTAAATCCATTGAAGCTATTGTCATGATAACACATTTGTGAGCACCTACAAAAATGAGCAAACACATAAGTAGTAAGGTCCTCACAATCACTTGTATGCATCACTCAACTAACCTCTTAGGCTTCATTCCCAAAGTTGATAGCAAACTACCTTTTCATAAACAACTTAAGGTTTTCAAGTGTTGTGCGAATGGATCCTTATAGACACATAACATATTAAGGAACAACCAGACTTGAATCAAGAATTTTCAATGATTATGTAAATAATAAAATGTCTAACTAACTAGTAAGAAAAGACACGGACTCTAAGAACTAATTAACAACTAAGTAGACAAATTACTAGTAGTGAAATAGCTTTCGAATTTAAGAAATGAAACTATGAATTAATTGACCCTTTAAATGAAATTAAGGATCAAGAACTTGAATTGGATGAGGGAAGATATTACCACAAAGTTTAGACCAATTTTAGAGCCATTTTCAATGACACTTGAACACCATTAATGAGGGAAAACCGCTGTCAAAAGTCCCCCCCCCCCCACTGTGTTACCCAGTGAAAAACCAAGAAACAAATAGTACCTTACCGCCATCCTACGGTTGTGGCTCCTATCCATATGGTGGCCTGCAACCACATTGGGCAAAACATTAAGGACGTACACGGGAAGGTTTAATTTGATGTAACTTCTTTCGTACACTTGGTCCTTTTACCATACCACGAAAATACAAATTCCAAAATAACTTTTCCAACTCAAAAACACACTAATGTGGATTACACAACACAAAATTTTAAGATCATCCAAACAAATATCTATGAATTTTACAAAGAACACCAATTTTTCAAACCTTTCCAAATAAACACTAAATTGAACGAAATTTGATATGTAGGGTCTTAATGAATTGGGAATTAATATTTTTAACTTTTGAACACCAAATTACACTTCTCTTGAAGGATGATGGATCAAACACACTAGTTCATCAGCTTCTTCAGATGAAGATATTTAGAAAATTCAAGAACACTTGCAACTTTTGAAACCAAAAAACCCTAAAATAAACTCTGTTTCAAAAAAATCTTCAACTACATTCTCCCTTATTTATAGGAAACAAACCCCACTACCTTTTACACACAAAATACTCTTAAAACTACAACCGTATGAACCCTGGTTCTTCACCTTCAATGTCAACAATGGTGAATAGCCCAAACAACCCCAATTGAGTCAAAATTGAAGACATGCAATGAAAAAAACTATGGGAAAATATTAAAACACTTGAAACAAAAGATTTAAGTAGAAGCTCAAAATTTCTGGAAATATTATAAAATTTTAGAATTTTCCCTCAGTTTTTTAATTTGAATTTTCTTTTTATGAAATGAGGGCTGTAATTTGATGGAATGAATTACTAGCTAAGATCATATACCAAATGATTCAGATTGATATACCAGGAGCATGGACAATGAGGGAGAACGAAACAAAGAGAAAAGATATAAGGAAACTTACAATAAACTCATCAGTTTATGAACAAAAAAGGAATGGTTACCCTCACCTTTCAATTGAACCTGCCAACTCAATATAAATCCCAACAACGACTAAGGGAAACCCCAAATTATTCCACAAATGGGAAACCTTTGATTTATTGTGATAAAAGAAGTTATACTATCAACTAAGGGAATCCACCCTCAATCACTCACTACCAACGCTATGCAAATAAGTAATCTCATAAAGGAGTTCAAATAATTTCATCAAAGTCTTCTTAAAATAATGCAAGACTACCTATTTATAGTTGTCTAATTGATTTATAAATACACTTGATCCTATAAATGACCCTATCTGAAAAAATAGTCCTTCAACTCTTTAAGCTGTCACATTGACCTCTCAAGTTTGGGTCTCATCAACTCAAGACCTTAATATCTTCCATCATGCCTAAGCTATCTTCAAAACTTGAGACTTCCTTCCTTTGCACCTGACTGTGCATCTTTGAGTCCTATTTGGTGTATTCATCCCTTCCACTTCTTGGATTCCCTCAGTAGCATGATTGGTGTTTTCCGTGCTCGTATCATCCTCCCCTTCTTGAAATAGATTTGACCTCAAATCCATGCGAACACATACAAGAAAAAGCACAACACAAGCTGCAATTTTCCTCGTGGTATGGGGGTTAGAACAATGGTTAACATGAATAATTTCCCATCCCACATAAGGGCAAAATGATCCGCTGGGTCAAATACAAAAGGTAGTATTTGAATAAATTGGCATATAAATCATGCTCAGGTTAACAAGAAAAAGTAACAATACCAAATGAAAATCATATAATATCGAACAAGTTCTACTACTATTCACTTCAAAAAGCTTGCCAATAATCAAACTCATATTAAGTTCTTTATAAAGATCAAGCTCTTTATTACCATAAAGATAATAGTAACCAACACCAAGGTTAATAGGGAAGGCACAAAATGAAAGGAAATACACAAAATTCTCATTGGCCAAGTTGTCTCTCCTATACACATAGGACACAAACTCACATATATGATGATACGTTCTCTTATCCGCTTCTAGAAAAGGATTCATCCTCAAATCCAAAAGTAAAAACAGCTAAGAAGGAACAGAAAACATATATCTCCTCTTAGTATGAGGGTCAGTACAATGGTTAGTGTAAAAGTAAACACACCAACAATTATGAATCTCCATGAATAACCAATTCTTTTGCCACATCCATACAAACATGATAAAGTATAAGGCATGAGAAACTTGGATATCCCAAGGGTCCCTATCAACAGAATCCTCGTAGTAGGAAAACAACAATCTAGAAAACTCACATGTGGTTTGAAAATAGTGAAAATATATCATCCATATTGAGCTCAAACCTTCATAACAAACTAACCCCAACATAAAATAGATGTCATCATACGCAAAGAGGTATTATAGAAAGGTGCTAAGAAAACCAATTTCCTTCAATATATGTCTACTCATGAACTCAAAACTAGGATCAAGACTCAATCCAAGTATATCATTATAAATAGAGACAACAAAAGAAGAAAACGAGTGGCCTTATTAAAATAAGCCACGTTTTTTCCCCAACAATCCTCTAAAAGGAGTGGACTTCCACATGGAGTACAAATACATACTAGAACTTGTCTATCCCATTGAAGGTGGCAATCAACAACATGTTAGTTAATCCCAGTTAACATTTCTTTGCGTATCAATCTAGCTCATCACAAAACTATATAAAATAAAATGTACCACCGGGGTCAAATGGAAAAACTTCAGAATCATTTGGGTTAAAAGAACGCTCAATTACTCCAATTGCACCCTTACTTGCATACATTATTAATGTCACACCAAAATAAGTATCGCCATATGAAAATAGCTAATAAAGGAAGGGCTCTCTTAAGTCAAGTTCATCAAAGGTATCCTTAGTTGGCATATCTTCAGGTTTCAAGACACACAAAAAGGAAGAGTAGTAAATATGAACCAAGTACACCTTTTCCTTTGAAATGGTCCTTACCTACAAGTGTACTCTCATCGTCTAGAAAGAGATTTCCAACCTTGGAAGGATATCTTCACACCATAAAGGGTTTTCATAAATATGGTAACCCTCAAGAAGAGTTTTTATATCCTCATATTGTACCTGACTAGGCATTTCTCTAAGAGCTGCCTTAATATAATCCCGAAACAAGACTTTATATTTAGAGAGGTAACTATCAATAAAAGAACAAGACTCGATACATGTACACTCACTCTGAAAAAGACCAACATCTTTGGTTGACACTTCATTAAGCACAATATCTCTATGAGCAAGATAGGTAGTAGGATTCTCAATACATAATTTTCTCAAGGAGTAACTCCAGTCAAATGATCAACTTTACTAATTTCTTCACTAAGCTAAGGCTCATGGACACATCACATATATCCTAAACTAATGGAGCATAGCAAAAACCAAGTTGACCATCATCATTGCCACAATATAATGTATTATCATTAAGAGCACATATAGAAATACTAGGTGTATATGAATTGGCCTCATAAGGGAAGTCAACACGGTCATCTGTAGGATCAACTAATGTTTGCACCATCTCATTAAGAATAGTCTCACATTGTAGAAATGGTCCACATGACCAGTCACTATCAATTAAGGCACATGTTTCAACACTAGTGGACTTGAGTTGTTCTTGCTAGAAGAATCAATTCTATAATCTAAATGATCAACTAGTGTCTCCATGTATATTGTCAACAAAATAAGAAGACTCATAAATCATAAAGATAGTTAAGTCACTACTCACACTCACACCATAATCATGTTCATTTATAATAGTTGAAGTGTTAAGAGTAGCTATAGTACCTTTAGGCATATATGAAGCATCTTCTTTACCTTGTTCACTTTTCTTAGAGAACATTGTACTTTCAATTTCCTAATGGATTTTTCCATTTCACGGCTCCTTATTGGGCTTGCTTCCAATATCACCTACATAAGAAGTACAACAACAAGAGAGAGGAAATGAGTTAGTGCAAAGTGGTGACAATTCTCGCACATCGCTTCACTAATCCTGTCCTTTTTCTCAGTGTT
>JBDJHY010209165.1:0-11451 GCA_039654485.1 Withania somnifera | reverse complement strand
CCGGAGAGAACTCATATTGAGTTTATAAATCATGTATTTTTATGGCTATTTAACATTTTTTTGAAGTGTAATATACAATAAAGTGCTATTATATTTTATTAATATATCATGTCATAACTTCCATCGCACTTAATGAAACTAAGAAAAAACTTGAAGTGTTTTTATTGAGGTTCAAAGTTCCTATTTAAAAGTTTAGAGTTTTTAATCACAATAAAGGTTCACAGTTCCTATCTAAAATTTTAGAGTTTAGGTTCAAAGTTTATATCTAAAAGTTTAGAATTTTCAGTCATAAATACCAACTAAAAATCCATATCCTTTAGTTGTAAGAAGTCAAACGAGAATTCATGATAAAGACTATAAATCAAATAATTCATCACCTATTAAGTTTCCAGTTTGAAGAAGAAGAAAAAAATTAGTTTGAACAAAACCTATATAATTCATTTTGTAATTTCTCACCATTAAAAACTAACAACAAGGTTCATGAATTTCATAAATTTCATGAGTTTCCTGTTTCACATGATATGCACTTCTTGCAATACCTCATAGAGTTAATACAATTCACATATTTTAAAGTACTCATGATTATGATACTAACGAAGAATCTCGATTTAGTAGATCAAGATGTAAAAAATAATTCCTTCTATTTAGTATCTGGGGAGAACAAAACCAACAAAATGACATGAAATATAATAGTCTTACATACCTCGAAACTTTGAAAACTTGAATCATAAATAAGGGATCTTTACTTGATTCTTGAACCAATTTTCTTGAGTCTCCTAAGATTTGTGTTTGAGACGAAATATAAGGATATTAGTTGCTGAAATCTTATGATAATTGATAGAAAGAAGGGGGTTTTAACGTATGAAGCTATGGAAATAAAAGGGTTTGTTTAACGTAAGCAGCTGATGTGTAACGCCCGGTTTCTCGAGCTAAGATTTACATCCTTGAATGTATGTGGTTAGAATCGCAGCATAATGCCCGAGGAGTTTTACCCTTCCTCTTAGTTTTTATTAGCTAATTAAAACTTCAAGAATGAGTATTTATACCTATATGAAGTATAATATGAGTTTGGGATGCATATATGGAAGATCAGAATAAAAAATGTTAAGCAGGAAGGAACACTGTGACATGCAGAAAGTCGTGCAAGATAAGCCGCACAACACGCAACATACAGAGCAAGTTCTTTGACTAGGCCGCGTGACGTGCAATTAGGCTCCAGGTCTGATTTTTCAAATTTATTTTTTTAAAGGCATAAAGGTAATTTACCAATCCATTTATATCCTATACTACATCGTTTTAGGTTCCCTAAAGGGTAATATATATACCCATACTTAGAATATATCCTATTATTTTACGGTTTGAACTCTCAGAAAGCAAAATTTCTCTAAAGCGTAACTAAGGTCTTCACCTTCAAAATCAAGGATTCAAGGCTCTCCTTCGGGTTTCTCAGTTAAATCTTCGATAGACAGGTGTATAGGACTTCAATGAGAAGCCTTTTTCATTCTCATGTCCAAAACCCATGGTTTTTCTTAAAATTGGTTTAAGTTAGGGTTTAATAATCCAAGTTAAATTTCACTATCTCATGCATGATTTCTTATAATTTCGATGTCTTTTATGTGTTCATGATGTCTTAGAAAGGTTTTCTGCATAACTCTTAGCAAGGTTTATTTGGTTGCCCAAATTGAATTTCATGATTTTATGCATATGATCTTGGTAATTTAGACTTCCTACTTATGGTTTGAAATCCCTGTGCTTTTTATGAATAGTATAGCCTTATCATTGTAAAATTTATGCACAAGAGTTTATCAAGTATGCTCATGTTACAAACCTTATGTCTTTCAACTTTGTCATGACCTGAAAGTTGAGTTGTGATGACGTCTATCTTCCACTGGTAGAAAAGCCTAGTCCCGACCCAAAGGGTAAAGCGATATGCCAGTACCAAGAACCAAAAGAGAAGAAGAAAGGAGATGGATAGAAGAACAAAAACATCACATAGAAATATATAACCAAAACTAACTTCCCAGAACCTGGTATTGTGGCTGTAGAGCATTTATATACAGAAAAATACAAAATACAACCCACAATGGGCAAATCTACAAAATAGCTATCCAAGATCCAACTAGGACAACTCTAATAATGGAAGGAAAACCAGTCAGTAAGGTCGCCAACTACTTACTGAAATCTCCTGGAATAGCACTAACTATCTCGCACGACCATATCCGCTTTGCTGAATCATACTATGATCTGCATCACAAAAAGATACAGAAGTGTAGCATGAGGACCAAAACAACGGGTACCAGTAGGCATCATAGGTCGACCAGGGAAAAGTAAGATAAGTAAGGTAAAGAACGACCACAAAAAATAGGGTTCTAGCACATAATGTAAAACAAAAATGAGGGAGTGGAGGGGAGGTAATTGCAGCAGTGGCTAGCAAATGCTAAGGGAAGCCACTATCGGGGTATAACACACAAAACCTGGGCCACAAACAAATCATGACCAAACACAGCTTATACCTAGAGCTCCAATGTAGCCAGTACAAGGAAGGACCAATAAGAGAATACAAAAACATTAACAAGCTATTCTAACTGCAAATACAACAAGTGTACGAACGGTACCTACCAGATATAAAAAGAGAAACAAATCCTACTAACAAATAAAATTAACCGACATACAACACTACCATTAGGTACAACTAGACAACCAAGTAACCCAATAGGTACTCCTCCCATAAGTCTCGAAGAGTACAAATCAACATATGAGGATACTGTACAAAAGGGTGCTGGAAGGGTAACTGTCACAATAGTAATCTTACATACTTCTCCTCCGACAATAAGGCAAGCGAGGCAGGACCCACGGAGGACTCGAACTGTATACCACTACTCCCCCGTATACCCCTCCCTGGGGTGCGCATAATGCCCTAAGCATTGTAGCCCAGGTTGGCAGGGCTCGTGGAGGGACTCGAACCAGCATAAAACCTCATAACCAACCCACTAGTGGTATAGTCATTAGAGAATAAATTCTGACTCTCGGGCTAAATTCGTATATCATATCTAAGTGGAACTCAAGTCTAATAAATAGGCAAATTAGAACTATGGTGAAACCTAACTGCTTCCAGGTGGGCAATACTCGTAGAGTGCCAGCAAGAATATAGATCAGGTAGTGCGAAAAAGTAAATCCATACTGTTACCACAGTCGTGGATACATATAATGTATAAAAGATTAGTTTCCGGTTATTACACTGTCAAAATCTAGTCATCTTTTAACTATTAATGCATGCTCTTAATATGGAACCAATCAACATGCTAACCTAGTCTGAGGCTGCTAATTGGAATCCATAGCATGACTGTCAAGCCCTAGTCACAAGGTAACCTCATTTCCTAGCCTAACTGCGGTCTCAAGCCAAGAGTAATCGCACTAAATATGCCACAATTTCCCAGAGGGCACCCGTTAGGGCTCAACACACTCCCATACAGGGGAAATTCTGAGCTATCATAGCTCATTCCAACATAACTCACTCCTATTCTAGCACCGGTCTAGGGCGCAATATCATCGCACAGGGTTTCTAATTATCCAGCAAAGCTGCATTTGGATATCTAGAGCTAAGTAGATACACACTCCCTAATCATACGCAATAACTTAGGTAGAATACAGAATATTCAGCCTACCTAAATCGGATCTAAAGCTACCAGCCTAGATCAGGGGATAGATACTAAGCTCTAACCACCAGTATAATCCTCTCCCAACCATTCTACACTCCAGAGTTAGAGTATTAGCAATATGCACTAAAGTTTGTACTCCTTCCCCAACCAAAATATGTTCCAGAGCCGGCGTTGGACACGCGTGTAGGGAAATATATCCCCAAGGTAAGTAACCAAGCTACCAACTAGCTATGTAGGAAAAAGGCCGTAAGAATAAGCATATGGGGCCCCTACTATTAATCCCAACCCTAAGTTGGTGCCTTATCGTACATATACTACACTAATACCCAATCTGAAGAAAGTAGATTGTAGCTTACCTGGATCAATGATGTCCTCGAGAAGCATGCCTAAATATTCAAAGAATTACGTACAAAGCTCATAATTTTATAAGGATAGAAAAAACTAACCCACATGTCAAGACAAGTAAAACAAGACTCGTATTGCTATATACATAGCATGGTCAAAATCCAAACTAAAAAGGGGACCGTAAACCCTAATAGCTCAAAAAAAGAAAATATTTATACCAACACATAGAACACAGATCATCCATTATATGGTACAAATTAAGGCTCAAATTAACGGTAGGAATTGAAGATATAAGCCTGGAAACTTTATTTAATGTAGAAAACTTTATTACAATAGAGAGAACGAAGAATTACCTGAGAAAAATGATCATAGAATCACCAGAACGTATTTCCACGGATCAAAACCTTAATATGGGCCCTTAATTGAGCTTATTTTGCTTTAGAAAACAAAAAACAAGGGAAAGTTAAGAGAGAATGAAGAAATTTTGAGAGGAAGATGATTTATTGGCCGAACGGCTGGCCGATTTATCGGCCAAAGTGGACGATTTATAGGTCACTAATTTATCACTTATTTGGCCAATTTGTCGGCAACAATATGTTTCCTGACAATTTTTCCAAGGACAGTTCAAAATCATACGAGGCAGAAGCAAAGTGCGATTTCGACAATCCATAGATGGAATCTTTATATAGTCGATATTCTGGACTCAACATAATCAGCAAAAAGGAGATTCATGATATTATAAGATGAGCAAGGTCCAAGGATGCTATAATTATAAAAAAAGCTATAAAACTGACAGGAAACCGAATTATCGGTCCCAGTAAGTCAAAAAATAACTTGGTGTGGTTACAAGGATGCTCTAAATACCAAAAAGTCTCCAAAACAGGAAAATGACCTCAAGGGTCATTACAGCATACCCCACTAAGGGAACTTTCGTCCGTGAAAGTTAATAAAGAAGAGAGTACCTGAAAAGTCAAATAAATAAGGGTATTTGACTCGCATATCCATCTCTGTCTCCCAGGTATCCTCTCCAACCGGATGACGAGCCTATGGAAATCTCACAACTCGAGTATCTCTGGACCTGAGACGCCTTACTTCTCTATCAAAAATGGCCTCAAGATGCTTAATATAAGACAATCGGTCGTCCAACTAGAATGACTCATAATGAAGCACATGGGAGGGATTTGGCACATTACGATGAAGCATAGAAATGTGAAACATCAGATGGACAACTATCAATTCTGCAAGTAGGTCTAATTTATAGAAAACTTCACTGATCTGCTATGTAATCTCATATGGACCAATACACCTGGCTTTAAGTTATCCCTCCGACCAAATCTCATAATACCCTTTATCGAAAAATTTGCAAGAAACTGGGTCTCCAATACTAAACTCCAAAGGTCGAAGTCTATGGTTTGCATAACTCTTCTGATGACTCTGTGATGGATAATTTGAACTCTCTTGGTAGTATCTTGAATCAAGTCATATGTCTGAGGAAGGATCTCAACACTACTGTACCAACCAATCGGCGATATGCAATGCCTTCCATATAAAGCCTTCAAAAGGTTCCATTTGAATGTTGGAATGGTAATGTGACGACATTTTATATCTCATATTTTACTTAAAACTATGAATAAATTCATGTTCTTGAGTAACTTTTGTGTGATTTGATGTGTTTTTTGTGTGTTCTCAAGGTAGTTGAGTTTGGAACTTTGGAGAGATTATAGAAGAAAGTTGAGTTTCAAAGACAACCTGGACGACTCATCGATCCTATTCAAGGTGTTCCATCCAAGAGAATTTAATCTCTTTCGTCTAGAAAATGGACAGTTCGTCTGGTATTGGATGAATTGTCCAAATATGCCATCTAAAATTGATGAATAAAAAGGAAAGAAGAAATAGAAGATTGGATGAACCGTCTAACCTTAGAAGGCTTGCCTAATTTGGTGCGTCTGAGAGAAATTCAACTATTTAAAAGAAGCAACAAATGAGAAGATAGGCTAACCATTTGAGATTAGACGATTCTCCCAAACAGCCTCCAAAGCCTGAGCAGAAATTATTTCCAAGTTTTAAATATTAAACTTATACCTCTGTACTATAAATAGATGAATTAGGTTATTTTGATTATTCATTATCCATTATTGACTTTGGAATAGAATTGACTATTATTCTTGAGAGAGTTTGGTACTTTCTATTATCTTTACTACTACACCAAATGTAAGAGTTTTGCTTATCATTAATTATAATAGATCATCAGTTTGGAAGAGTATTTTCTATTGTTATGATGTCTATTGAATACTCTCTTTATTGTTGTGTAATTATAATTATGAATGTCTGAACCCCCAACTCTAGGGTTGTGGGATCCGTGGGTGAAACACATATAGAGTTATGATTATAATATGGTCCATGCATCTTAATAAGTGTGCTATCACATAATATGTATAGGTTAACTGAGTTTTGGTGGTTGCAAACACTAGAATATGGCTAAGGTTAGTTACTAAGAACAATACAATTAAACCTACGAGTTTAGATTATGACAAGAAATATGGGACGTTAACCCTGCCTAATAATTATTGCTATAATCCAGGATAATTATCTTGAAGTTGTTAGTATAGAAATATTTTTCTCTTTTACAGCCTGACCCAGGTGTAAAAGAGCTTTATCTAATAATAGGTTGATCAAACACTTAGATGAATAAAACTGTTGCTAGTGATAACTATATACTTATGAAAGATTGCAAGACCATTGACGTTCATAATCCAAAGATTTTTTGATACCATGGTGAACATAATCCTAAGTTTTTATCATTATCTGGAACCCTTTACAAAATACGTGAATTAATCGTTAAACTTAAATGCAAGCTGTTACTATTTTAAGAAAACAAACCCTCCTATCTACTTTTATGTATCTTAGCAATAATTGACTACTTGATTAAATATCCTCAATGGACCTGAATTTGAGACCATATTCCCTGTTGAATTCGACCCCAACCTTGTTGGGTTTTATATTTAACAATGACCGTTTATGATTCTCTTAGGGGTGAAATTTGAGCTTATCAAATTTTGGTGCCGTTGCTGGGGAATACAGTTGTCAGTTAAGGTCAAGTGTGAATATTTGTTGTTTAGTCTTATTTTTTTTTTACTTTTAGTTATTATTTTTGTTCTATTATACGGTTATTTGTATTTTATGCCAAATACCCGAAGCTCGGGTATACTACTACTGCCATTCAATCCAAAGATTACTATAACGGTGAAAAGGATGAATGGACAAGATGATGCACCATTACACAATCCTGATCAATTGCCTTCAAATGATCCACTCAGAGGCAACAATCCAGTTGCACCTCCTCGACCTCAACATGTGAGGAATAATAAGGTGTATGACAATGATGAAGATGCAGAATTAGATGGAGCCTGTACGACAGGAGCAATTATTCTACCTCCTTTAACACTGGGAAACAAATTTAATTTCACTAGAACTATGATCCAACTCTTAACTATGAAGGGGCTATTTAGAGGAGTACCAGGTGTAGAAGAACTTTATTGCCATCTGTAAATTTTACAACATGTCGGGAGTGAGTCAGAATGCAGTACGATTACATCTATTCTCTTTATCATTGTGTGGAGAGTCCACTATATGGTCAGATGACCTTCCACCGGATTCGATATCTAACTAGGGTGAGCTGAAAGAGGCTTTACTAGAAAGGTTCTTTCCTCCCTCAATGATGTTAGTGCTCCTAGACGAAATCACCAACTTCAAGTAAAAGAACGATGAGGCTCTATATGAGGTGTGGTTGAGATTTAACAAGAAGATCAAGTAATGTCCCATTAATGGTTTAGGAGATCATTATCTTAAAGAGATGTTCTACAGTGCTCTGAATGCACCCTCAAAGTTAGCAGTAGATAGAATAAATAGAGGATCATACATGTCTAGATCATATGCCCAAGTATCAAAGGCACTTGAAAAAATGACCAAAAATAATCGTGGGTGGCATAATAAAGAATTTGAATTGTCTTGTTGTGCAAGAGAGGAAATATGTCAGCAAAGAAACTTTAGAGAGAAGAAGAGAGGGATCAGGATATGGACCACCTTAAAACTCAAATAGATCTTATGTATAAGCAACTGTTAGGTGGAGGTTATGAAAAAGTGAAAGCTATTGCCCGTATGGTAAAGGTAGATATGAACACGATAAGTTTAAGAAGAGAAAGCAAAGTTTTTATTGAACTAAGGGGTTCAATTACGGAACCCAAGGTCGGAACTTTAACAAAGAATACTTCAATGAAAAGAGAGATTATCGTGATAGGGAGCAGAACAATTGGAGGAATAAGGAGACATATAATAAAAATAGGAGTGGTGTATATTTTCCACCAGGGAATGTGAGAGAGAGGCTGGTACTTTGAGAATGGACAAGATTTTAGCTAAAGTTCTTCAAAAGGTATAGTCATCTGATGAAAGCTTAAAGGCAATGAATATAAAATATCAAATATTGATCAGATGGTCGACTCACATTCCACGTCAATAAAGCAGTTGGATTTTCATATAGGACAGATGTGCACTTCTCTAAATTAACAAAAGGCGGGAGCATTTACCAATGATAAAGTGCATACTCTGAAGAAAGATGGTCATTATATGATGATCTCTATAAGAATGATAAGGTATTGCCTAACCCGAAGCTAGTCGTGAAGAAGAAAAAAGCAGCTGAGAATTCAACCACCAAAGATGACATGGTTGATGTAAATGAGAATGGACTACAGGATAGGAGTAAACCTTTTAGTGAATTAATAACGGAGGAACTAGAGAAAGTGACAAGATGTCAAGGACACCACCCCCGTTCTCGCAATGAATAAAGAAGAAAGCAGAGGATGGTCAATTTCTGAAATTTATTACTATGTTGAAACAATTGTCTGTAAATGTTTCACTAGTTGAAGAACTTGAGAAAATGCCAGGATATTCTAAGTTTATAAAAGACCTATTAACAAAGAAAAGAACAGCCAGTTTTGAGATCGAGGATAATAATCATCATTGTGGTGCTATCTCATCTAGATCCTTAGTGCAAAAGAAAGAAGATTTGGGGGCGTTCAATGCACTATTGGAACATTCTATTTTTCTCGAGGCCTTTGCGATCTAGGTATCAGTATCAACTTGATGCCTTTAGCAATTTACAAATAGTTGGGCGTATGAGCCCCCACACCAACGATAGTGATGCTTTTAATGGCTGACGTATCAGTCAAGAGGCCAGTTAAGATCTTGTTTGATGTACTTGTCAAAGTGGATAATTCATATTTCTTGATGATTTAGTTATACTAGACTGTGATGTTGACTTTGAAGTGCCCTTAATTTTGGGTAGGCCTTTCTTGGCAACGAAAAGAGGCCTAGTCGATGTCAAAAAAGGAAAGACAAAGTTTCAACTGAATAATAAGGAAGCTACTTTTAATATTTTTAAATCCATGAAACAACCAAGGGTTATGAGTGTCGTATCCATTATTAAGGTTTAACAGGATGATGTGAGAGAGCCACAAGTTGATGAAAACTTAGTTATTGATCCATTAGCTGCGTTAGTGATTAAGTGGGATGGTGAAGGCATAGATGAGTATGAAGAAACTATGAATGCGTTGATAGGAATTGAGTCTTATTCTGAGAAAACTTGACTTAGACCTACAAACAGGCCAACAACACCAACAAAACTGTCAGTTGGAGGGACACTATTATTGGAGCATAAAGCGTTCCTAAGACACTTACAATATGCATTCCCTGGAGTTAGTAACACTTTGTTGATCATCATTCTTACCCATCTTATAGACCAGTAGGTTGAAATAATAGTTCAGATTTTTTAAAAAGTTTAAAAAATCCATAAGATAGACTATCATAAATATTATCGGTATCTTACCAGGAATTTGTTTGCATTACATAGAGCTTGAAGTTGATAGTGTTCCTAGAAGAAAGCATCAGAGAAAACTAAACCAACTAATGAAATAAGTTGTTAAGAAAGAAATTATTAAGTGGTTGGATGTTGGCATTGTCTACCCAATTACGAATAATAAATGGGTAATCCCAGTACAGTGTGTAACAAGAAAGGTAGGCATGACTGTAGTGCCGAATGATAAAAACTAGTTGACCCTACAAAGGCCGATAATGCGGTGGAGAATCTAAATGGATTACAGGAAGCTAAACGATTCCACTTTGAAAGACCACTTTCTGATGTCGTTCATGGATTAAATGCTTGATCGCTTTGTAAGACGAGGCTTGTATTGCTTTTAGATGGTTATTATGGTAATGACCAAATTACTATAGCCTCATAAGATAAGAAAAAGACAACATTTACGTGCCCTTATGGCACATTTGCTTTTAAATTTATGCCCTTTGAATTGTGCAATGCTTTATCCACTTTCTAAAGGTGCATAATGTCTATATTTTTGATATGGTTGAAGACTCTCTCGAAGTCTTCATAGATGAATTTTTCGCAGTTGTTGACACATTCAATGATTTCCTAATAAGTTTGAGTAATTCCTACAAAGATGTATTGATGTTAACCTGGTTCTTAATTGGGAGATATTCCATTTTATGGTAAGAGAAGGTATTGTTCTGGGTCATAAAATCTCCTAAAAGGATATTGAGTTAGATACATCGAAGGTGGAGGTGATTGAGAAACTACCAGCCCCGATCCTTATAAAGGGTGTGAGAATTTTATTGGGTTACGCAAGTATAAATAGAAGGTTCATTCAAGATTTTCGAAGATCGCCAGCCTGCTATTCAAACTTCTTGACAAAGAGGTAAAGTTCTTATTTGAAGAGGCCTACCTGAAGTCTTTTGAAGGGCTCAAATAAAAATTGATCACTCACCGGTTATTGGTCTCCCAAATTGGGCAGATTCATTTGAGTTAATGTGTGATGCTAGTGGTGTGGAGTTCAGTGCTGTGCTGGGGAAGAAAAGGGATAATGTTTTTCATCCAATATATTATTGTAGTAAAGAACTAAATTGGGAACTAAATATTATACTGTTACTGAGAAAGAGTTGTTTGATGTAGTATATGTCTTCGAGAAGTTCTAATCTTACCTTCTTGGCACCAAAAGGTGGTGCATACTAACCATGCAACCTTGAGATATCTCATGGCCAAGAAAGATACAAAACCTAGTCTTTGTTGGATATTACTTCTACAAGAATTCGATTGTAAGGTAAGAGATAAAAAAGGATGTGAAAACTAGGTTGGTTATCATCTCTCAAGGTTAGAGGCCTATCGAAGAGAGAAAGTTGATGCAAAGATTGAGGATGCATTCCCGGATGAAAGGAAAATAGATGTGAAGGCATACATGGCTCTATGGTATGCTGACTTTACCAATTTATGGTAAGCAATATCATACCTTAAGGAATATGCCCATATTCACGAAGAACATTCCTTCATGATGCCAGTAGGTACTTTAAGGATGAGTCTTTCTTATTTAGGCATTATGCAGAC
>JBDJHY010209154.1:0-11451 GCA_039654485.1 Withania somnifera | reverse complement strand
ATTGATTATATGTAATGACTCTTATGTTCATTTACTTGCCTTTTGGTTTCTTCAGTGTTTAAAGCTTTTTGTTAGATGTCCCAAGTCATTATGACTTGCTTGGACCGTTACCTTGGTTCCCTGACTGTTCTATAGCTTGTTATCTCAGTTTTTCTTTTATGAAGGCTTAACCTTGAAATGGTGGAACTTGAGAGTTAATTCTTTATAAATACACTCAGAATTAGATTCTGAAAGTTCTTTCAGCTCCAGTATACTAGCTTTGGTCTAATTGGACCTTAAATTCATATCTGGGTTTTTCATTTTGAGATTGAGCTATTTTGTGGAAATTCAGTTTAGCCAAAGTTTATTTTATGTCTAGGTGGGCTTTTGGTGATCGTAGTTTCGGATCAGAATTATGATGCTTTGGTCATCTCCGTAATCATGATATTCAGTTAGTGGGTCAATAGTTCACTTTCAGAGGTGTACGGGTTCATTTTGGGTGTGTTTGTGGAAAGTTAAAAAAGTTGACTCTTTCAGGTGATTTTGGTTTGGGGGATCTTCTTGCTCAAAAGACATTTGAAGGTCATTTCGTCTATTTTGTTGACTCCGAAATGTGTTTTTCATGCAAGATGCATGTTTGATTTGTTGTTGTTGGAATTTGTTTCAATTCCAAGCCCCTATTAGAAAATTTAGCTGTTGCAGAAGTTTCTGTAGATCCAGGTACTCAGTGCGATCACACTCCTAGGGAGTAATTGCGGTATGTCGTGTTTTTTCCATTAGGACGATCGCAATGGGGTGACGCAATTGTGCTATTTTGGGATTTCAGAGATTTAGCATGATCACTGTATGAGTTCCGTGATCTCCTTTTTTGGTGACTTAACTCTTGGGTATGATCGCTCTAGGCCACCATGATCACGCAAGATCATGGTTAGTTATAAAACTTCTAGACATTAAAATTTCAGACAAATTTCTCATTTCCATCTTCATTTTTCATGTTTCTTCTTTACCAAAAATCACTCCCAAGCTCAATTATTGTTGTGGGAACTTCTTGGGATGGATTCCTAATCTAACCCTTCGTTTTTAGGTAAACTTCTCTCTCTTTACACTTCCTTCTTAGCTCAAGTGAAGCTCTAATGGAGTTTTTGTTCCTTGGAAATGGTATTTAGCGGATTCCTTCTTTATTTTACATAGAGATACTATTGGTAGATTAATTATCACTGAGGGATAACTTCCCACCAATTTCCAGGTGTGTAGCATGTTTAATTCTCCATTTTAAATCTTGAAATATTTTGCACTTTTTCCATAATCTTTGTTTGGCTAATTGGGGACTTTCCAGTGGTCATATTGTGCTCATTTTTGAACCACGCATTCGTTGAGCTAAGGATTTGGTGTAGCTATTTTTAGATTTTTTTTCCATGTCGTGGGACCTATGGGCCTCTTTTAGGCTCCTTTTTCGGGCAAGACTACACTTGAAAATAAGGGTTTCATTGTCCATGTTTTGATTTCTAGATGTGTGATTTGATAGTTTCGGGTGTGTTTGGAGCTACAAGCTGATGTTGCACACTTTTCTAGGATTCTTTCCGGTGCACAGGTTGGCTAGGTTTACTTTTATTTGAACTGGGTTATTATAGAGTGCTTGTGTGGTGTGGCTAGTCGTGTGGGATGGTTATTAGTTTGGAAGCCATATTTTTATAATTTATCTCCCTTTTACTTGCTTTTGGAAGTCCTGTGGAGGACGTAGAAGGTGTTAGGCAGCATGTGGTCATCCTGGCCTTGCCGCGGGTGGCCTTGAAGCCTATTTGGCTGTGTTGATCCATGATATAACTAGTGAGTGAGTTGAGTTCTTAGCTGTTATCCTTTGGCCGATCCTAGTATGTTGTTTCCTCCTTTACTATTATTATTGTGCTGCGATCATGGATATTAGATATTGGGCTTTATAGATCAAGCACGGGCGTAGCCCAAGCTATAGTAAAAAGGTATTAACAAACTTAACTAAAACTTGGATTTTTCTGGCTTAATAACTATAAAGAGATTCACTACTTTACGTATACTTATTACATGACCACCTATTGGTATGACACTATTTTTAGAATATAAAAAGAATAAATATTTGACTGTCAAGGAGTTATATCTTGGGAAATATTGATATTGAGGTGCAAATCTCCTGAGGTGCGGCCCCGACTATTGATATTGAGGTGTGGACATCCTGGGCATGGTCCATTCTGCTTATATTGAGGTGTGAAGCTCCTGAGGAGTAACCCCTACTATTGATATTCAGGCTCAAACCTCCTGTGGCGCAACCCCCACTGTTGATATTGAGGAGTGGCCCCTACTATTGATATTGATGTATGAAACTTCTGGTACACTGCCCCCATTTTGGTGTTGAGGTGCAGACCTCCTGGGCAGGGCCGATACTATTAATATTGAGGCGTAGAACTCCTAAGGTGCGACCTCCGCTGTTGATATTGAGGCACAGACCTCCTAGGGAACAACCCCTACTGTTGATATTGGGGTGCAAAGCTCCTAGGCGTGACCTAAATTATTTATATTAAGGCGGAGCCTTCCAGGGCACGGACCCTGCGGTTGATTCAGAGGTGTAGACCCCACTGTTGGCATTGAGGTGCGGCCTTCTGGTATAAGATAACTGTGTCCTGATTTACATTTCAGTACCCCTATGCATTCATTCTACTCGTGTTGTTTGTACTTTTCGGGCTTAAGGGGTAGTCACGATGAGTTCTTGTTATTTATTTGTGCCTACCTGGAGGATAGGGTATCAGCTAGGTCTTTATATGTTCCTTTTGTTTGTACTCAGTGGTCTTATATGGGGTAATTTGGGTTAGTAGTTGTTCCTTATGTTATTTATATTCACGTTTATGACTTATTACTTGAAGTTACCATTGAATGTCGTACTGGTTATAGTATGCTCAGCTGGAGTTTAGGTATAGTTTCTACAGTCATTTTCATGTCCTACGAGATAGTTAACTATTCCGAAATGATAGTCGTGTGTCGACTACCTATTTAGTTCCTTTAGTTTCTTTCTGTTGGTTATAGCTAGCTCTGTTCTTCTTACCTACTTCTATATTTAACAGTTAGTTTTGTATTGCTTACATACCATTAATAACCTGATTTACTTTCCTTTCCATTTCCTTGTATTTTATTTTAGCCCGACTAGCCTATAATGCCTACTGGGTACCCGTGTTTGATAATCATGATGCACTTGTATACTATTTTTATGATGTAGATACCGGTAGATTTGTTGATCTGCGGAAACTACAATGAGTTTTGATGTTCGAGATGATTGTGGATTTTTGTTGTTATAGCCTTCTCTATTATTTTCATCGAAGGACTTTGTTTCTCTCTACTAAGGATTCAATCTAGGGATTCTTGGGACTGGATTGAATAGTACTATTTCATAAGAGTTTTACTTGTATGTATTTCTATTTTGGATATTCTGTTTAGTAGCTCCGTACACCATTGACACCAGGTTTTGAGGTTTGTGTTGTATATGCTTATTCTGCCTTCCTCTGTTGTATATTTTCGGCTATGTTATTATTTTGTTCTTTTTATTTGTATCATTATGGACCATGTTGAGTTGCTTCAGGATATAGGGATAGACTTGTCTATCGGAAGGTTGTAGACGCCATTATGATAAAAAATTTGGGTCTTTACATTAATAGGAGGAATCTTTTAAATACCAAACCAAACGAAACTTAACCAAACTACTCATCTCAACTTACCTAAATTAGAGGAATATATACACATTTCTACCCTTAATAATCAACTTACATGAATATATGCACAAAGAGTTCATAAACCACGTTAAAAACATACTAAGGAAATATAGTTTTGCACAACTTAGAGCTATTATGCTAGAAACAAACACACTAAACTACTAGTCTCTTAATCATCTATTAGGAACTAAACTAAACCTTCTACGAAGAAAGTTCAAATGTGTAACATATTGAGTAAGACATCTTAGTTCAACAAATTATATCATAATCTTAAAATCACATAGAATTTTAGTGAAAACCTTTTTAAAAACAGTATAGGAAAGGCATGCACATGTAAATTTACCCCACTCCTTGAAAATTAAACCTTTTGATCCTAGTATTTAACTTGAATCCCATATCAAAGTCAAATCCTCATCTTAAGGCATTCTCATAAGATACCCAAGTTATAGAATAAAAAAGGTGACTTAATGCCTTATGTACCACACCTTTATTCCAACAAGTATCTTATCATACTTCTCCCTTGGCCTTGCACTCAATTAAGATCCTTATGCAAGAAATAAAGAAGGAATGAAGTAAGTGAGGCTATTAAAGACCTTATGTATTTCAATTTAAGATTTTTTTTTTTTTGAAACTAAAATGACCTTAGAATAGACAAGATTACTTAAGAAGCAGTAGACATACAATTGTGAACTTATTTAAAACAAGAGGAAGGATATTTATCTTTACCATTAGGATGTCAAAAAGGCTATTTACAAGACTATTTGGTGCTGGGAGTATCAAGGTGTTAGAATCACCTTTGATCCCTTAACCTTAGGTCATTAAAAAACCTTGTAAGCGTAGCTTTTCATCGAACCAAATAAAGTGTAATGACCCGCGTGGTATTTTCATGATTTTATGACTTTTCTAAATTGAGAACCTTTTATTGGATGCTCTAAGTCATTTATGACTTTATGAGAGTGGTAGTTTGGTTCCATGGCAGTTTTGTTTCATGTTATCTCAATTTCCTTGTTTTGAAGGCTTAACCTTGAAATAGTGGACTTGAGAGTGAAATCTCATTAAATGATCTTAGAATTAGAATTTGAAAGTTCTGTTAGCTCTAGAATACTGACTGTCTATTTTCACCTTTAATTCAAGTTCTAGGTTTTTTTAGTTTGAGCTATTTTGAGGAAATTCAATTTAACCGGAGTTTAGTTTTGAGTATGGATATTTTTGGGTGACCATAGTGTCAAATAGGAATTATGGCTCTTTTATCAGATTCAGAATGTCAAATTTGGGCTGGTAGGTTATTGGTATACTTCCCAACATGTATGCACTCAGAGGTACGTGTTGATAATTGGAATGATGTTGGTTTTTTGATCTATTTAGTATAGGGGTCATTTACTCTTTAAATGAAATTCTTTGGTTATTTCATCAATTTTGTTGAGTCTACTATGTCGGTACATGTAGTTTGCATATTTGGTTTGTAAAAGTACTTCTCCAATTCTATTTCGAGCCATCGTTGGAGTTTTTTGGAACTGTTCAAAAACACTTGTTTTGTTGTAAAAGATACAGTCCTATCTTCTTTATCATGATCGCAGGGCCCAATCACGATTGTGGATAAGTGGCTCTTAGGGTCACAATCGTGTTATTATTTTCCATGATCAAGGAGCCCAAGAATTTGAGCATCACATTACGGAGCCCGAGGAATTTGAGCAACATGATCGCGATGGTCCTGGTGCATTGTAATGGGTGATATCCTTGAAGGGTGAGATGGCGTGTCTAGGCTGCAATTAAGGTCCTTATAGCACTATATATAGGAACAATTTTGTATAATTTAGCCTTATACATTATACTCAAAATTCTTTCATATATATATATTGTTCTTTATCCAAATTGAGTATCTCGCAAGGAGAATTATTGGGATATTGGTTGTGGAGCATTGTGAGTACGTTTATGATCTTTTTCTATCATTTCTAGCTCTTTTCATGACTTTTCCCCTCCTTTTAAATTCTTGAATAATTCATTCTCTTACACGACTTTTCATTGTTGTTTGGAGACCTTCTTAGCATCCATTTTAGCTTATATTTTAACCACGAGTTCCTTGAGTTAGGGCCTACCTCTCAGTATTTTTTGTTTTATTTTTTGGATTGCGAGTCCCACGGGATCGTTTTTCGGCTTAATTTTTTACCTAAATTGCACTTTGGCAATATGAGTACCATTCTTCACCTCTTTACTATTTGAATACAATTCTAATAGTTTCAATCTTTCTAGGCATCATGCTGTTGTTCAGGTTTAGGCATGCATTATGAGGATTTTGCTAGAACCCAGGTAGGCTAGGCTTACTTTAACTTCTAAACTGCGGCTTATATCATGTATTTATTATGAAAGGCCAGTTTCTGGGTTTGGTTTCTAGGGTGGTTTCCTTTCACTTATTTCTTTGTTATTATTACTTTTGCTACTTTGTATCGACCCCACATTTGGATATAGGAGTTCTCAAGATAGTGTAGTTCTATTTTTCCTGTGCGAGCAGTCTTTAGACCTTTAGAAGTGGGACTGGGGGATTATGATTTCCTAGAGTGTGTTGTATTCTTAGATGGTGGCTTTCAGTCAATCCTAGTTGTGCAGTACACTTATTTGTTCTATTGTTATGCTTTATTCATAAATTTAGGGCTTTGAGTTGTGGATTTATAGGTATGGGTGTGGCCGATAATATGGTTTGATGATAGATACTTGATTAACTAAAATGGTGGATTTTACTTGCTTAAACTAGAATGAGCTTTCCTATATCTATATGTATATGAATTTTGGGACCACATGTTGGTATCGACCTATTTTCAAGTATAAACTGACTAGGTTTTTACAACCACGGGCTACTGTCCTAGCTATTAAAGAGGGATTCCCGATGAGTATCATCTTAGGGGTGAGATACTAGTGGTGATTGTGAGGCACGGGTCTTTACAGGAGCCAACCCCTGACCATGAGGCATGAGTCTCTGACGTGAGCCAACTCTTGGCTATGAGGTGCGGTCTAGGGCATGGGTCCTAAGAGAAGGATTCGAAGACACATCCTCCTATATAAAATGTCTATGACTTTTGATCTACTGTTCTTCCACCCCCTTGCATTCATCTCTACATGTTATTTGTACCATGCAAGCTTATGGGGAAGGTCATACTGTGTTCTTGGATGTCTGTTTATACCTATCAATGGTTTGGAAAATCAGGTAGATTTTGTATGTTTAGCTTTCTATTTGTACCCAGGGGTTCTTTGGGAGACTTTCTGGGTTATATCTTATCTTTATATACCTTTATTCTATCTTATTTACCTTTATTTATTATTCGTTTCCTTGTTACTGCTTATACTCTGTTGGAGTCCAGGTATGTTTTTTGTATTCAAGTTCTCGAGGTCATATGGTAGTTGATTATTCTGTGGGGCGAAGGTATATAGACTTACTTAGAATACGTGTTCCTCTACTGTTGTACTTAGTTATATACCTTTACCTTCTATTAGCTCTAGCTATGTAGTTAGTTCTTATTGTGTTGCTTACTCTTATGACCTGATTTAATTTACTCGCCTTTACCTTATTTATACTTTATGTTCTCCTAGTCGGCCTATGATACTACACATGTCATCGAAGATGGTTTGATTGTGCTGACTAGATAGAGGATACTCAGAGACTGCGGTGAGCTTCTGGCATATGGGCCAATAGTTTCTTCTTCTAGTAGTTGTCTGCCCTAATTTTTTTCCCAGTTGGCTATGTCCTAGTTTTATTAAGTAACGTTTGTATATGTTGTAAATGCTTTTGGATACTCTGATTTGTAGCTCTACGTGACATTGACATCGGGTTTTGGGATAGGTTTATGTTATATATATACATTTATTGTCCTTATTTACTTTTCCTTGCTTATTTATTGTGATTGATAGTCGTTATGGACCATTTCTTGTCGCTTTGGGCTATAGGGATAGTCTTTCCTACAGGTGAGTTCTAGACACCATAACCGAGTTTGGGTCATGACAGAGTGGTATAAGAGCTTACGCTAACAAGTCTTTTTAGCATTGGAGCAAGTACCTAGTAGAGTCCTCCAAATTGGTACATAGACATCTATATCTAATCTTTGGGAGGCTATAGGTTAACTTAGGAAAGCTCTCATGTCTTGGTTTATATCGTGCATTGATATTGGTATTATTTTTGGAAAGACTTAATTTGACTTCACTCTTTCACATATGGTACGTACCCATACTTCGTCCATGGATAGAGAGCCTCCCCCACCAGATCAAGAGACCCATCCTGGGGTCAAGAGGGGGTTTCGGGGGATGTTCAGTCGATCGACACTATCCCAGTTTCTACTCTGGAAGTTACAGTTGTTGTAAACCGACTATTACATCCACAGATTTCTCCTGCACCTCTGTCGTAGTTCACACAGCCACCACCCACCGCTATCAGAGATATGATATGGAAGATATTGCAAATTTTTGGTGGGATACCGACGGATACACCTCAGACCTCATCCCAGGGATGGGAAAAGGGTTTTCTCTCTCCCCCAACATCTACAACCCAAATAATACCACCCATCCTGTGGTATTAGCTCAGACTACTTCTGTATCTACTTCGATGCTAGCTCCGTCTATTCCATCATCTGAGGTAAGGAAGATATCATATCATTTCATTTGGATATCTCCAACCAAATTCTCAAGAGTAGTGTAGCAGCACCCTCATGAGTTTGTCACAGCTTGTCAGGAGAGATTGAGGAATTGGAAGCTATTACAGACTCATGGGGTTTATTTAATATTTTATCTTCTTGAGAGAGACACCAATCAGTGGTGGAGAGTTCACAGAGATTGTAAAACACCTAGTTCACCCTCATTTACTTGAGGACACTTTACTAACACATTTCTGTCATAGTACATATCTAGGAGCATAGAGGAGTTATTACAATATTAGTTTGCAGACTTGAAGCATGTTTCACGACCGTGATGAGTATGAGGCCCTATATATTGATCTATCTAGGAATGATGGGCTTTTTTTTTCCTACTGAGGATGAGCGGATCATTCGCTTTTCTTATGGATTGAGATTGGACCTCTGCAGGGATGTGGAGTGGATGTTAGTGCTGAAGAAGCCTTTTATTTATGTTTCCGACTATGCTCTAAGTATAGAGCACTTGTATCACAGGTCCTAAGGGGGGAAGTGAGAAGATACAATGATACCAAAGCATTTTTTTAGTTCCCAGTCGGCGGGCAGGGATTATAGCAGCGGTAGGTGACGCCATAATGGTTATCAATAGGGCTAGTCTAACTGACAGTACCAAACTTCACTCTAGGCTTCAAATGTAGTGTAGAGAAGTCAGCCCACCAGGTGCCCAGTTTCAGGTTCTCGTGGTTAGAGTGAGGGTTCCAATAGCCGAGTGAGAGATAGAGGTGGTTTCTATGAGTATGGTGAGTTTTGGCACTATGTTAAAGATTGTCCCAAGGCTACTAGAGACTGGAACACTGAGGTTTGTTTTAATTATGATGAGAGGGGTCACTTTTCGAGGGATTTCCCTTAGTACAGGCCATACAAATTACAAGTTTACCTTCCCAACATTTACAAATGAGACCACCAACTAGAGAAGGACAGATAGAAACTTGTAGAGCTAGGGGTAGAGGCAAGAGAAGTGGAGTGAAGGGTAGAGGAGGTGAGCAATAGGTAAGGAGCCGTCGTCAGATCTATGAAATCCTAGATAAGGCCAAGTACGAGGCATCAGACGCTATTGTAACCGGTAAATTACTTGTTTGTGGGCATTCAACTTTAGCTTTATTTGATCCTGTCTCTACATTGTCATATGTATCTATGTATTTGTTGCTCGATTAAGTGTGTATAGTGAGTCATTACTTATACTATTGAGTGTAGCTACCCCTGTGGGTGCAGACCTAGTAGTCGATTGAGTATATAGGTCCTATATTCTGACTATCTAGGTTTGCAACACCCAAGTGGACTTGATTGAGTTAGATATGCTAGAATTTGATGCAATTCTGGGCATGGACAGGTTATCCCCTCACTGTGTAGTCTTGTATCACTATTCCAAGACCAAGACCTTATATGTGCGTGGTATCACTCTATTAGAGTGATGGGCCCTACTAACCACTCTTTGGTTTGGGTTATCTCTTGCCTTGAGGCCCATAGACTTATTTCTGGGGGTTGCTTAGATTATTTTACCCATATTAGAGGTGGTAGCGCTGATCCTCCCTACAGTAAGTGTGTCCTTATTGTTTGTGAGTTCATGGATATGTTTCTTACAGATTTTCCTAGCCTTCCACTCGAGAATGACGTTGACTTTTCTATAAAGGTTAAGTATGACACTAAGACCATTTCTATTGCTCCATACAATATGGCCACAAAAAGTTTTTTGAGTTGAGTGTTCAGTTGCAGGATCTTCTTGTTAAATACTTCACTGTCTTAAGTGTCCCCTGATTTTGTTTGTGAAGAAAAAAGACGGGGGTATATGGATGTGTATTGATTATAGGTGGGTAAACAAGGTAACTATTAAGAATAAGTATCTGTACCATGCATTGATGGTTTGTTTGACCAGCTACAGGGTGCCATTGTGTTCTCCAAGATTGACTGAGATCCAGTTACCATTATTACGATTCGCAGATATCCTGAAGACAGGATTCCTAACAAGATATAGGCATTATGAGTTCCTGGTGATGTCATTTGGGCTAACTAATGCCACTGTAGCTCTCATGAATTTGATGACTCGAGTGTTCAATACCTATTTAGAATCTTTTGTGATCGTTTTAATACATGACATATTGGTGTACTAATGTGATGGTATTTTACGACACATTGGGCACTTTAAACCTTTAAAATAGAGCATGTTCTTAAGTGATAACAATGTGTTTTAATGCGTTTATTAAGTATTTGCAAGGTTAAGTTAATATAAGGATGTTTTGAGCAATTTTACAGAAAAGTGAAATTTTTAGATATGTAAGAAACATTTCTCCTACCACCAGATGAATCGTCTAACACTATCGCCCAACGGGAATAACACCAGCTAAAATAACTTAAACAGGAGATGGAACAAATGAACCGTCTGTAGACTGATGACTCGCCTAACTTTGCTGCCTACCTGATGCTTCACTGGATAAGAAAAAATAACCAGGAGGTCCCAAAGACGTTCCTTCTGTCAGAAGACGGTTCACCTAAGGGTTCCGTCTCTTGCGAAGCTCACTAGATAAAAAAGGTGAAAGATGGAAGACCAGACGGTATGTCTGTCACTAGACGATTCATATGATGTCTCTCCCAAACTGAACGAAGGCCCGGTCTGAGTTACTGGTATTGCACTTACACCCATACTTTATAAATAGCATAATTAGCATAGTTTTAAGGAACAACTACTTCTTTTACAGTTAGAGAGAGAAATATTTAAAGATACTTAAGACTTTTGGTTTTAGGGTTTGATGCCTAGATTCTTTCAAGAATACTTGTGTCAAATTCCTTGATCATTATTTTACAATTAATTGTATGTTTAATTCTATGGTATGTTATTCATTGCTTTACAATCTCATTATTGTATGATGATATCAATGATGGGCTAAAACCCCAACCTTAGAATTGTGGGCATCATGGGTTAAACTACATTAGGGTTGTAATTCACCTAGGGTGGTTGCATCTACTCCAACGTATGAACATATTATCTATACAATAAATGATTTTTAGTGGTTACAAACACTAGAACATGCCTAGGTTTAACTAGCACTACCCCTGTGGTTAAAACTAGGAGTTGG
>JBDJHY010209143.1:0-11451 GCA_039654485.1 Withania somnifera | reverse complement strand
TGCTTGATTTCGAAGTAGGTTGAATTATGACATCACTTCTCAAATAATTTTTGAAAAATCTGAAACTCTTGATGAAATATTTGATAGAGCGGTTGAAATTGAAAGAAAGAATAAGGAAAAGATGACTTTCAGAACTCGAAACTATTCTTCTTCCTCGAATTGGAATAAGAACAAAGAAATAGTTCAATTGTCATCCAAGTGGAAAAAAGACAAAGAAATCAAGAAGCCAAATGAGAAGAAACTCTTTGAGAAAAGCAACTTAGGAAGGAATCAACCACCGTCGGCTATGAAACAAGGAGGTAACAATCCTACTTTTACTAAACCTAGAGGGTTCCAATTTTTCAAATGCAAAGGCTTTAGACAATAAATGAGTGAGTGTCCAAACATGAGGAGTGTGACTCTTAGAGATGTAGGACCACGATTTCTTAAAGAAGGTGAAGATAGTGATCCTCAATCGAATCAAAGTGACTCCATAAGTGAAGAAGAGGAGTAGGGCTCTAGAGGAGAGAAAAGAGAAATCTTAGTTCCTAGTGGCATGATGAGGAAAAGATTACCAGTTAGTGATTAATGGATACAAGAAGGAGAGATTTCGATTCCAAGCTATCGTCGGGTGATGATTAGCAAGGTTCTAGAAGATCTGAGTCAAAGAGAGACACTCTTCCATTCTAAATGTCTTATCAAGGACAATGTTTGCACCTTAATTGTTGATAGTGAAAGTTGTGTCAATATTGCTACCAACATGGTAGATCATTAAGCTCACTACCACCATGCATGCTACCGCATACAAGCTCCAATGGTTGAATGAATATGGCGAAATAAAGGTACACCAACAAGTGAAAATCAAGTTGAAAGTTGGTAATTACCATGATAAGCTCTTATATGATGTAGTTCCCATTTAATCTTGTCATGTACTACTCGGACAACCTTGGAAATATGACCGCTCAACAAAGCACAATGGGAGAACAAATGTCTACTCCCTAAGGAAGTATGGTCATAAACATGTACTCCACCCACTACTGCCCTCTCAAGTAAGTGCCCTTTATGATCGAGTGAAGGCATTGAAGGAGAAGGAGAGCAAAGGAGAAGATGTTGCTAAAATGGTTAGTCTTGAAAATAAAGGTGAGAAGCTAAGGAGATTGAAGAGAAAGGGCAAATTATTGCTCTTGAGAAGTTATAAGGAGATAAAGAAGGAAGTTAAAGACCAAAGTCCAGTGACCTTATCACACATAGGGATCATGTTTTACATACTAACCCTTCTACTTCTTTTCTTCCCCATTCCATTTCCCTTGTTTTGCAGAATTACAAGGATATCTTTCCGAAAGAGCTACCAAGTAGGTTTCCACCAATTCGCATCATTGAACATCAAATAGACTTCGTGTCGGGCTCATAATTTCCTGATAAGCCGGCCTATCGAAGTAACCTGGAAGATACTAAATAGTTACAAAGGAAAGTTGAGGATCTCCTCAACAAAGGCTATGTGAGATAACACATGAGCCTAGTGCAATTTTGGTTCTTTTGGTACAAAAAAAGGATGATTCATAAAAGATGTGTGTTGATTGTCATGCCATCAATAAGATAATGGTAGAGTATCGCCACCCAATATCTAGTTTTCATGACATGTTAGATGAATTGAATGGATCATGTATGGTCTCAAAAATTGATTTGAGGAGCGGGTATCACCAAATTTGGATGAACCCGGGAGATGAGTGGAAAACCACCTTCAAGATCAAATTTGGTCTCTATGAATGGATGTTATACCATTCGGACTCACCGACGCTCCTAATACCTTTTTGAGGATAATAAACCATGTAATAAAGCCTTTTATTGGGAAGTGTGTGGTTGTGTACTTTGATGATGTCTTGGTTTATAACAAATCCCTAGAAGATTATGTGTGGCATTTGAAAAATATGTTTGATATGCTTAGAAGTGAACAATTGTATTCCAATTTTGAGAAATGCTCTTTTGTGTTGATGAGGTTATATTCTTGGGATTTGTTGTAAGGTCAAGAGGTGTGGAGGTCAATGAATCCAAAATAGATGCTATAAAATCTTGGCCAACCCCTAAATCTATTTGGGATGTAAGAGCTTCCATGTCTTGGCAAGTTTTTATAGGCGATCTGTTAAGGGTTATAGTACCATTGCCACACCTCTAACTGAGGTGATCCGAAAGAATAAACCTTTTGTGTAGGGCGCCGAACAAGCAAAGGCATTTGAGACCTTCAAATCTATGCTTAGTTCCTCTTCTTTGTTGTAATTGCCTGACTTTAACAAAATATTTGAGGTTGAATGTGATGCTAGTAGAGTAGGTATTGAAGCCATCTTATTGCAAGGCCAAAAGCCCATTACTTACTTTAGTGAAAAGCTAAAAGGTGCCACTTTAAACTATTCAAACTATGATCTTGAGTTATATGCTTTGATCCGGGAACTCGAAAATCGACAACACTACCTATGGCCCAAGGAATTTGTGATTCAAACCGATCATGAGTGTTTGAAGCACCTTCGATCCCAAGGTAAGCTAAATCAGAGGCACGCCAAATGGATTGAATTCCTAGAGTCTTTCCCCTCTGTGATCCATTACAAAAAGGGAAAAACAATGTGGTGTCCGATGCCAAAGAAATATGTTTTAATTATTACTTTGTCTTCCAAATTGATAGGCTTTGACATGAAAAAGACATTGTACCCCAAGGACCTTGATTTTGCCCGTATCTTTGAAAAAAATGTGGAATGGGATAAGGAAAATGGATGAGGGATAGTTTAACTACCCCTTATTGTAAATTTTTTGGATTTTTGTTCAAAGGAAAAAAATTATGTGTGCCGGTGAGCTTATGGAGAGAATTATTTGTGAGAAAGGAACATTGTATAGGATTGATGGGTCCTTTTGGCATTCAAAAAACCATGGGAACTCTTGAAGAGCAATTTTATTGGCCAAACATGCAAAAAGATGTGGCTAATATTTGTGGTCAATGTGTTAAACGTAATCACGCTAAATCAAGACTTCTCCCACATAGTTTGTACACCCCTCTCCCACATCCCAAGGACCTTAGATAGACATCTCAATGGATTTTGTATTGGGCTTGCCTAGAGCCAAGGGGGAAAAGATATCATCTTTGTTATTGTTGATCGGTTTTTAAAGATGGCTCATTTTATCCTTTGTAATAAATGTGATGATACGTCCCATGGGGCATCCTTGTTTGTCGAAAATGTGTTAAAGTTGCATGGGATCCCATAATCCATTGTAAGTGATAGAAATTCCTTAGTCATTTTTGGAGAGTAATGTGGGGTAGGCTTGGAACCAAGTTGATGTTCTCTACTTCGTGCCACCCACAAATTGATGGCCAAACCAAAGTGGTTAATAGGACCATAAGGTCCATGTTTAGAGCCATGGTTAAGGGAAAATTGTCCTCATGGGAAGAGTATTTGACTCTAGTGGAATTTTCTTATAATCATATAGTTCACTCCACTATTGGCATGACCCCATTTGAGGTTGTTTATGGATTTAACCCCCTCACCCCCTTGGATCTAACCCATTTTTCTTAAGATGTGGTTTTTATCTTAGACGGAGACAAAAGAGCTCAAGCGATGTGAAAGTTGCATGTGAAGATTCAACTCCAAATTGAGAAGAGAAATCAAAAGAATGCAAAGAAGGCCAACAAAGGGAGAAAGAAGGTGGTTTTGGCACACAGAGACTGGGTATGGGTACATTTTTGCAAAAAGAGGTTTCTGAAAAAGTGCAAAGATAAGTTGATACCAGGAGATGGTCCCTCCAAGTTCTTTAAAGGATCAAGACAATGCTTACAAAGTTGATCTTCCACTGGAGTACTAAGTACACCCCACCTTTAATGTGAGTTACCTCTCCCCTTTTGAAGTCATGGCCGATGCTGAAAGCTCAAATTTAAGGACAAATTCTTTTCAACAAGGAGAGGATGATAAAAATATCCCCAACCCCATGCAATCTACAAAGCCCTTCACACGAAGCCAAGCCAAGGAACTCTAAAATCTATAAGGGTTGCTCATGCACAAGGACACTTCAGATGGTTTCTTGAAGATAGAAGGACCTAATTTCATATGGAGGGTCACTTAGGAGAATATATCAAGGACCAATGAGGAGCTATAAATGGGAAAAAACAATGATCCCAACTAGGTGACAGGGGACGACCAAAGAGACGAACCATTTGGGCCAGGACGGTTCGCCCAATGGGGTCACCCAAACCATACCCCACTATTTTAGGGACTATTGTGGATGGAAGGATCAGATAATTTGTTTGCCCACAGACAGTCAGTTAGGAATTTCTCCCACTTTTCTCCCCAGCTAGATAATTTCATTTTCAACCTATTTTTGTTTAGTACTTAAGCCCAAGAAGGCTATTTTTGTAATAATTAACTCAACACTATAAATAGCCTAAGTAGGTTTCATTTGCATTTTAGATTTTGATGAATATTAATGTTGAAAACTCCATTATTGAGTTTTAAGATTTTGGCAAGTTGGTGGTTTCTAATCATGGAGAAACCTTGGTTTCTTGGGGCTGCAGTTCCCTTGAGGTCATCGTAAGAGTGTGGTGCTTAGCCGGGATTAATCCAATGGGTCCTTTGGTTTGATACACCTTAGGGTTCTGGTAAGATTTCCTAACCTTGTGTCTCGTTATCTATCTTTCAATTTTTTTTACTTCGTAGCCATTTTCACATCAAAGTTTCTTAAGAAGGAAATCATACTACATACAACACGGATGTATCTGATATGGATATATTGCAGTGATGGATTCCACCCTAATAAAAGAATCCTCAAAATCTTTGATTGAAAATAAACCCCACGGGTTAATTCCTTCTAAATGAGAAGAGTCGAGCACTATAAAAAATACATGTCGTATTTAATGATTCTAACACTTAATTCAAGATATTAGAAATCAATCCTATGATGAAAAACAGGAAAACACTGTTCTCTCGGATCCAAAATTGCATATAGCTCAAGTAGTGTCTTAGAGGTCTACTACTGACATAACCTAGTCGACTAGAATACCTAAAACATTTATTCCCAGAGAATGGCGTCACAATGCAAGATTTCCAAATGAAGGCATTATTGGTGACCCAAATAAAAAATGCAGACTAGAGCCTTATAAAAGAGGCAATCAGTTATAGCATTAGTATCTCAAATGGAACCTAAAAGGATTGAAGAAGCACTTAAAGATAACTCATGGATTGATGAAATGACATCATCAATTTGAATAAATCAAGTACTAAGAAGACCAAAAAACTATTTTGTGATTGGCACAAAGTGGTCTTCCATAACAAACTGAAAGAGGAAGGTAAAGTAATAAAAAAGAAGGCTAGACTCGTAACTCAATGTTACTCTTATCAAGAAGGTATTAATTATAATGAAACATTTTATCTCATATCAATGATGGAATCCATCGTGCTTTTTTAGTATATGCCTCTTTTAAAAGATTACTTTTTCAAATGGACGTTAAAAGTGTCTTTTTGAATGGTTTTATTAGGGAAGAAGTCTGCGCTAAGTAACTTCCTGATGTTGAAAATTCTTCTTGTTCCGATCATGTTTTTAAACTTACAAAACTCTTTATGGGCTCAAAAAAGCCCTAAAATCTTAGTATGAGCGCTTAAGAAACTTTCTTCTTGAATCATCGGGCCGCGAGAATTAGTGAGCAAGGTTATATATCTTGGAAAGAAAACCATCACTGACATGGGCATGTTAATGATCTCTCTCAATGGAATGAAGAAGGAAGGTATCTCTTCAGTAAATTTGCTAATGAAGAAAGTTAACTCCCTCCAGAAGGAAGCTAACTCCGCCCCACAATAATATTGCTAGTGTTGTTCAGATATCCTACAAAAGCTTCACTATCAATGTAAAACGTTCCTATGATGCCTTCTGTAGAAACATCCACAATACCCTTAAATACTTCCTTTGCCCCCATTGATCTTTCGCATGTGATGTGATAAGACACTTTTTTGGGGCCTTCGTGCCCGTATGACAATTTTTAATTTGATTTTGTTTGGTTCTTTCTAGTGATTTTACTCAAAGTTCCAATATCTTTGTAAACTCTACATGTTTATGGGGCCTTCGTGCCCATACAACTGTTAATCCCTAACTCTCTGTGCCTATGAAATATTATTATCTTTCTTTGTTTGCCTCTTTTTGATTATGATAAAGAAGGAGAACTTACCATTCAGGATAATCAACTTGGGTCGACCAACATATCAAAAATGCAAATAGCCAGGGGGAGCATCAAACAAGGGGTATTGTGCTCTAAAAGGAGACATTACCTACTTTTCTTCCTTACTGTTTTCATTATTAAAAAGGGGGAGATTGGTAATCCCAAAAGCTTATTAATTAAATTACTTTTTCTAATGAAAACAATATGCAATTTTAGGAAATGAGGAAATTGGAACAAAGAGATGAATATGGGAAGATGATCTATCAAGATGTGTCAATCTACAATGATTCGATCACCCGAGATCAGGCCATACAGAAATGGTAAAAAACCAATAAAGTTAGTTGTGATTAATGGTGAATCACAGTAAAGGATCTAACAAATAAAAAAGATGCAACAAAAAAATATCAGGACACCAAAAATCAAGGAAGATTAAAAGACAAAAGATATTCAATGAGAAAATCGTGAAGATTGATTATCAAGTAAATCAAGGACAATCAGTCTCTTTCTATAAAGAGATACAAAGCTTTTGAATAAGGGAACCATACTTTATACAACACGGATGTATCTGACATGGATGTTTGCAGTGATGGATTCCTCCCCAATCAAGGAATCCTCAAAATCCTTGATAGGAAGAAATCCCTCAGGTTAACTCCTTCCAAAAGAGAAGAGTTGAGCACTATAAAAAGGACATTACCATCACTAGGAGAAGTACGCAACTTTAATTGCACAAATTACTGCTTGTATCTTACTCTTCATAAAGCAATTATATTCCACAGAGTGATTACATATTGATTCAAATGAAAAGAAATTAAGTTAATGATATTATTACAAGTAAAGGCCGTGTTTATTGTCAAACAAGAAGGAACTATAACCTTTGTAATCTAGTATGCACTTATTTATCTTAATCGAAATCCCTATAACCAAAGGGGACTAGACTGCTCATGTTATGACCCAAACTTTGATCGTGATGGCACCTACCTTCCCATACTAGTAGGTCATCCAACTAATGACAACTCAGGTGAAAACTAATATAAAAGAAGAATTAATTATGTAAAATAACTAATAAGAAAAAACATCAATTATTACACCAAAAACCAGGTTGCCGCTGTGTACAAGCCATTACTAGAGTTATATGAAAATACCTGGTCTCAATACAGTCTTTAATAAGTAAAGACATCATAAAGTAAACGGTAAAAGAGACCTCTGATAACTGATACAAAATGATCATCTACCTCAGAAATACTCAAAGATGCACCTAGGATGGGGATGAGAAATGATCATTATACCCACGACATTAAACCTGTATAAGAGTACAAAAAATCAAGGAGTGAGTACAAAATCACAATACTCAACAGTATCCTTGGCTGGTCTAACTATAAAGCAGAAACGAAATCCCCTGACACCAAGCCTATCCTCTGATACTACAACCTGCAATAGTTGATGTATGTACAGTAGCTCAGTCAACAGTATAAATCTAGCATACTATAAATACCCAATGTGCTCAATTATGAAATACATTTAATATGCTCAAATTACGATTATAAATATCCAATAAGATCTCACTAAAGCATGTAGAAATCAAGTAATCATAAGTCTTTATCAAATAGCAAAATAATCGTATGTCATCAACTCAATATTAGATAATCTCAAATAATTAGTCAAAAGGACAAATAATTTATGTCACATATCAAATGAAAACAATACATAATGCAAGTGGTTCAATGTATATTTGTTTCATGTACACACCTGCTAGCATATATTTATGGCTTAACCAGGACCCATAGGGGACTCACAAGGTCCATTCGACACGGGACAAAATGGTATAATCATAATTTAGACATCCGAAATTTGACTGCAGACTGCCTATTTCATAACTCAGTAATCCAAATACGAACCTCGAGTTTCCTATTCCATAACTCAAACATCCGAATAAGAACATCAGACTGTCTACCCAAATTAGACATTCAGATACGAACCTTAGACTGTCTATCAAGTTATCTCCAATAGCTCGCAAGACATAGTTGAAGTCTCATATTCAAATATTATAAAGTGAGCAATTATCATGTACAAATCATCAAAATATCACAATATCAAATCTCAATAATAATATCGGTCTCTCTTAGTTAATTATTATTAAGAATGTCATTTCTATTTCAAATAAGCCTCAACGGGCATCATAATTTTTTTATTATACAGGTATCAATAAATCATCAAAGGCAATTTCAACAATACATACATAATTAAGCTCAAATTTCTACATCAAGATACCATTTTCAATTACATAAATCAAATCAAAGCAACTCATAGTCCAAATCAAGTATATTGTTCAATAATTCATTTATATCATCCTAGCCTCAATAGGACATCACATTTCAGTTTTTAAAAGTTATTATCAAGTAGTTAGGGGCAACGTATATACAAATCCAGCCCAACACAATTAAGCCATCTCAAGGTATTATCATAATATAAAAATCAAGTTACAAATCAAACCATGACACGACATTTCAATTGAATAACAATTTTCATCAATCGAAAACATATACGGGTCCAAGTGCTAACCCAAGGTATTAATTCAATCATGAAAGTCAACTCAAGTATTTCAAATATCAAGTTCGAGTATACAATTCAACAACACTCATGGGAACACATCATCAACAAATTTTTATTTTTAAATCCGACATACTTGATAATACCAATCCCGAAGTACCTATTTCTCCCAAAATTATGAACATCTAGCTCGCAATCATTAACACTTTGTTAAAAGACCAATAAACCTCAACTTGCCTTAAAATTCAGAAAAATCTATCAATTGTGAGCCTTGCCTTTTCGTAGAGCCTCCAAATGAGAAAAATCTATTCACAAACACATTACCCATTAGAAATAACAACAATCAAACCTATGTTGATATTTTATACTTTATTCAAAAAGTCCTCCCCAGGCCCACTCTATCAAGATACAAATTTCATTACGAAATCATATTACTCTATACTTGGAGAATCTAATTATCAAGATTGAGTAAAACCCAATTCATTTTGAAATTCAAATCAAGGTTTTATAAATTTTCATGTTCATACATGAAATCCTGATTTTTGGGTTCAAAACCCTTGAATTCTACGTACAAAGTCATGTTAAAGTACGTGGAGATTGATGAAAATATTTTTAGAAAACTCACCCAATAGGTATCTTCGAAATTCTTGATCAATCTTTTCTAGATTGGATTTTAGAGTTGTGGGTTGTATGAGAAATGAGCCAAATTCTTGTTAAAATATGCTTTAAAGTGTCACTATGCACACATCCCTCTACCGCGATCAGGGAAGGCCCATCGCGATCATGGTAGCTTACTTCATCGCGAACGCAGTCGAGCTTCCGTATATGCAATGAACAACTTCCCCTTCCCTTCACGATCGCAGATTAGGAATGGCAAATGCAATAAATAAAAAATCCTGAGCTCCACGATCATGAACCCAGACTCAAAACTCAGAGCACCACTAGTGACTGTACCAATGTTGTTTTTTTAACAGCAAATGCATAAGGATCAAAGGCTTGGAATGGGTGCTCAGTCTTTATTCGAAATTCTGTGCAACAAACCATATATGCAACCATACTAATTTTGATATTCCGGGCTTAACAAAACTATCAAGTTAGGTGTACAAGGTCTCCGTGACCCGGTACTAGTTTAAAGCCTAAAAACTAACTTCAAATAACCAAAATGCCCCCGTGGACTAAGAAAAATAAAAGAGACCCATTCTAGGCCAAACACCACCCCCCGAATCCAATAAAATTTGAATTTTCAATTAGGGCACTCTAACTCCGAATGTTGACCAAAGTCAACCATTTCTTTGAAATTCTAAATTTATCCCATCAAATCACCCAAAATCACTACGAATGGGATAAATAGAAAACAAAGGTCCTACTAGGCTAAAATCAATATTCCAGAACTGATCGAACTAACGAATTTTTATTTTGAGGTCCCAAACACTAAATTACCCTTAGAGTTTTATATTTCTCACTTTAAAGCTTCAAAACTCAAAATTTTCAAAAGAACTTACTCAAAATTTATTTCATTGCCGCACCAATCATGGAATCAAACTTAACTTAGTATAATACAACTAAAGGAAGGTTAAAATAGTCGAAACTCACAGAAATTGGAAAATGACCTGGAGGTCATTACAAGGAACCACATCAATGACCTGAACTAATATAAATTCTTCGTCTCTTTTATTTACAAGTTATTATCTTATACTATTTTCTATTTCTGGTACTAACTTATAGGTAAGTCAACTGCTGAGCAAGTGAAATCAACTGAAGGACAAGAATTTTTAAATTCACCCCCTCTTTTGAGTTTCAGAAATGATGGGCTTTAGATGAGCGGTGGTAAAATTAAGTTAAATCTTCTCAAGAATCTCCTCCCCAGGAACATGCCCTGAGAGTCACTAAAATTTATCCCTTCAGCTTCCTGTACTAGACTTCCTTTAGGTCTATTATCTGTAGATAACATTGGGAAAAACACACGACTTCTCTTTGTCTTATCATATTCATTTTCCTTTAATTTTATTTAAAGGCAAAGAAAAAGATCTACCTTGGAAACGAATACGAATAAGATACGAAAGATGTTAGACAGCGGACCACACCAGCAGGAAACAACACTGGGAGGAAGATGATCAGGATCTCACGTATGGCAGCTGTTGGAACAAAGTCCAAATCCCCATTCCTTTCAAGCTTGATCCTTTCTTTAAACTCGTTACCTTGTTCGAATAAACTTATTGGTTCCGTGTTGGTCATAAATCGGTTCCCTTAAAGCGCGCTCTTCCATCCATGTACATGGTTCTTACTTTCATTTCCCCCCTCCTCACTTAGTCTTCATCACCGCGTGCGACGGGGGAAGGGGTTCCTTCCAAAAACTACTCAGCAACAGTCGGACAAGTGGGGAATTTTTGGGTGAACCAGCTGGGTTAAGAACATCGTGAGACAGTTCAAAGAGGAGCCACCATTCTCTTTCTTTCTTCTTTTGATCAGGATTGCAATTTCATTCATATGATATAATGATTTTTTTAAACTAATATGGTGCTAAATACAATTCTTCAAAGTGACTTTTCTAGTTATAATTTTTTAGAGATTTTTCTCTAAAGTAGTAATATCCTTTGTATTATGGATCTTAGACTAGAGAGAGAGAGAGAGAGTTTAGCTAGACATGGAAATATAAGAAAGATTTTTTTACTTCTGAATTTTCTGAAACTTCAATTAACCTGGCTCTGATATCATTTTCTGGATATTTTCTCCGCGGATCC
>JBDJHY010209142.1:0-21021 GCA_039654485.1 Withania somnifera | reverse complement strand
GACTCATCCATTAGATCTGGAATGTCAAGTTCGAGTCGGTGAAGTGTTTGTTCGGGCTTCGTGTTGGAAAAACTCATTTCGGGTACTCGGTTGGAATTTACGTAATTTTGGGCCGCTGATTGACTCTAGTCAAAATTTGATTAAAATGATAATTTTATCTGTACAGTTGAATCCAGAATGTCCTTATATATAAGTTAACATATTTGATTTGTGTTCATCAGGTTTCGAACGAATTATGAACTATCATTTGAAGTCCTAAATTTTAGCTGAGTTGCCGTCAACTGGTGTGCCTCTAGTTGTTCTTTGCAATCAGGATTAGGGTCACACAATGGCGATGGTCCTTTATTTTGTCTTACGTGATTGTTACTCTGTGTTGTACGATTGCCTGTTGTTAACCATTTTAGTTGACTCTTTCTCTTCTTCGTTATTGTAGATGTACCTTTATGTGATTGTGATGTCCATTGAAATTTTTCAACGTGATCGCTACTGTCAAGGACGTGATTGTGATGGTTGAATTCCCCTGCATGTCGTGATCGCGACCCTCATTTATGCAATTGCGATATGTACTGTACTTGGCAGTATAAAAACCCAAAATTCGATATTTTACTCATTTTCTCTTTCTTCTACAGATCAAAACACAATTATTGTTCTTGAAACCTCTTAGGTCTTCAACATTGATTTGGGAAACATCTATAAACATCACCAATCTTATTTTCCTCCTTTAAATTTTAAGCTTTTGTTTTAATTTCTCTAAAATTGGTCCATAATTCCCTAATTTTTCTTGACATTATTTCTTCAATTCAAGAGTATTTCTTTCTTATTTTATCTTCAAATTTTGGGTATAAATTCCCAATAATTTGTGGAATATTTTGAATCTTTTGTTCGAAGTTTAGGTTTTGCAGTCCTATCTGTCTGTTTTGACCCTTACTTTGACCCCGACTATTCCATATCTTTATGGGTATCATTTGAATCATATTAATGCCGAGTTATTATTTTGCTAGTTTTGTAATTTTTCGAGCTCGTTTGCATATTATTGTAGATTTAGAGCAATCCGAGCATTGTCTATGTTGTATTTGCTGCCTTGTCTACAATGGAAAGTAAGCTACGACTTACAATCTTAAAATTGTCTTATATAAGAAATAATAGTACTATTTAGAACCCTTGGATTGGGAATTCTAGGTTGGTACCCTTGACTCTTTCCGCATATCCAGACCAATTCTTGATTATGTATTAGTGTTGTATTTTGATTATAGATTACCCTGTGATCTGCACTGACTCTGGAACATAGTATGGTGGTATTATTGGGAATGTATGTGAGTTTCAAACATCAGTTTGGCGGTAATGCTTGCTGTAGTGATTCCTAGCTTGTGAACGGCTGGCAGGACATTCTGTGATCCTTAACTGTGATTGCACTTATATCATACATGCATGCCATCGTTGTGTTACCGAGATTTGATGCATAGATTTCCACTAATTATGGGCAAGAGCCCAGTATTGATGATTTTGGAACCTTGCATATCCTTTTTGAGCTATTTTCAGATATTAATTAGCCTTAACGACCCATTTTTTATATTGATGATTTGCATTACTTTGAGATTTTGATAATGAAAATGAGCACAAATATTTTTATATAATCATAGATATTTTGATATTACCATCTAATCTTGATATAAAAATGATTTTAAGCAGACATTTTACTATAATAAACTATTTTATGATTTTCTTAAACTATTTTAAGACCCAATTGTCGATTAAGCACCCGGTATTACTATTTTCTACTATTTTAGTCCAGGACTTAAAACCTAGCACCGGTTATATGACGTTGCTGGCATTTATAGCTTCGGTCTGATGTCGGACGCTGAGTATCAGACATTACCTGATTTAGTACCAGTGACACCAGACATGGATACTGAGTTTCTGATTGATTTTAGACTTGGTATAGGTGGGAAACTAATACCTGAGTCAGTACCTATATGTATTCAGCAATGTCATTCAGTCATGAGCGTTGCAATGTCATTCAGTCATGAGCGTTGGTTATGAAAGTTATGTTTAGTACGTGGGGTGCTACCCTATCAACCTGGTCTAACTACATAGGTGACCGAGGAAGGGGTATGAAATGGAGGAGTAGGCATACAAGAATAGTTCTTTGCATGAGTTCCTGTCTGCCTTGCCTATGGATTTATATGGAGGAGGAACATATGCCTTGCATTAGCATACTTAATATTTGTGTCACTTTCAGCACTTGTTTCTTGTTTGATACCTTCTGGTAGAATGGGATGCCAGCGGGTGAACATGAATACTTACATTTATCCATTTATTTACATATTGTTTTTTTATTTATGACTGTTACTTAGAAGTACTTAGAATTTCCTAAGCCTATTCCTGTTAGTATCCACTCTATGAGTTCGAATCTCGGTTGCGTTGGATGTACTCGTCCTACCGTAAGTGGACACATAAAGTAGGACTAATGAGGTATTATGGACTCCGCCCATGAGGCCATAGCACAATGAGTGGGGTTTATTCCATAAGTTATGAGATGGACTTGGGAAGGAGGCCTATCTCAAATGGGCTAAGGATGTGATACTGTAGTCAATAAGGTTCAAAACGATATTGATTGGCTGTTGGAACATTGGTATGGTTGATTGGTAAGTTCTACTATTGGAATGGTAAGTGGTATAAGTCTGGACTTATTTTATGATTTTATATCATGCCTTCCTTTATGATTGTACTTGTTTTAGTTAGCCTTCTTCACACTCATTTAAATTGAGGTTACCGATATACCACCACTTTTATTATTTATTGTATCCCTTATTAGTTGATAATGGATTTAGGTATGTTCTTCAACTTTTATGGCTGAATCTTCCTTGTCATAGCTAGTTTCTAGGGTATATTACTTGTATTTATCGTGTTAGCTATCTTTCTATGTATGTGAATCCTTGTTTGACTGCTGTGACTTGTTTGCCTTATTTTCTATTTACTATTTTTATTTTTTATATTAGCCCAGTCGCCTAGTCTACTGGGTAACCATTATTTTGGTACTCATACTACACTTCTGCATCTTTTTGGTGTATACCCAAGTACGAGCGTTCGCCTATGATTCCTGATAATGTTGATTATTCTTATTCGAGGTAGATGAAGGCTTCTAGAGTTCAGAGATCGCATTGACCTCTCTCTATCTTTTCATTTTTTGTCATTGTACCATTGTAGATAGATATTATATTTTAACTTCAGACTTGTACTTATTTTCTTAAAGGATGATGTACTAGTTTATTGGGTTTTGGGGATTTATTTATCACACTAGATTCCCACGTGTTCTACCTTTATTTATGCTATTATATTCCAAATTTATATCTTACTTTAGCCTTTCGTACTAGTTAGGTGGTTGTCTTACGGTGGGATGTAGGTGCCCACATGACCTGGAAAATTTGGTATTTGATAGTTTTATAGCCTTAACTTTTTATATTGTTGACTGCAGTTAATATTCCTTGAAAAGAACTCGGAATCAAATTCCAAAAGTTAGGTTAGCTCTAGAATACAGAAATAGGTCTAGGAAGACCATTGTTTTTAGTTCCAAACTCTTCTGGTTGATTCTAGCTCATTTGATGGAAAAATTTGAGTTTGAAGGTCAAAGTTTGACTATAGTTGAATTTTATAATCGGATCCTTGGATTAAAAATCCGACCATGCCATCAGATACGTAACATCAAGCTTAGGTAGATGGAATGTTATTTTCGTTCCCAGGTGTATAGGTGTCATTTAGAGTGTTTCGTTGGAATTTTTGAGTGTCTGAAAATGCTTGTTTTGATCATGTCTCTTCAAATCATAATCCTATGCCAATTTAGTTTGTTTCGTTATGTCTGGAAGTTATTTTACACTCAAAACACATATATGTATTGTATATATAGGGTCCCAAATGATTTCTAAAAGTTGGTTTCAAGTTTTCTGAAATGCTTACATTTTTCCTTAGGGTGCAGATTATGAATCGTAGGTAGGTTAGATCCTGAAACTCAATTCCGTCAGTTTTCAACCCATGATCCAACCCACGACCCATAGGGTCATCCGTAGTGTCTCTTTCAGGCATTTTTCTCTTGCTTTTCTAGAATCCTTTTAAAAAATACTAGAAATATTTTATCATTTGGAAGATCAAATCACCAAGTTTCAAAGATTTCAAGGCCTTGCTAAATTTTTTCTCCAAATTTCTTGTTGTTCATGGGATCCAAATTATGGGTTCTTTAATATTTATTATTTTCACTTGAATCTTTTTGGAATTTCAAAACCCAAGATTTTTATGAAAGAAACTGGTTTTCATGCTATCAATATGAATCCAAATTGTGATTTTATCATTGAAATCGCCATGAAATGGGCGACTTGAGTTTTTATGATAACTTCCCAAATTCTAGAAATTGTTTTCATTCAAATACCTTGGTTGAGCTTCTAAAATTCTGGGGGTCTTTTCATATGATATTGGGTGAAGTGGAAAACTTTATTTCTTCAAATATTCCTTGATTATTAGTTGATTCTCACTCTAAGATTCCCTATATTTTATCCAAACCCCCCATTATCTTCTTTTTCTTAAAATATCCATTGATGTATAAGAAGTTTTTGGGTTTTTTTTATTGATCTTGGGAAGTATTAAGGATGATTTATAACCACTTTTCCATCATTATTTTGTAAGCTTCCATCCTTATTTCATTATTTTTCTTCCTTAAATTTCTCAAATTTCTCATGTGTGTTCTTCACTTTATTTCATCAATTCAAGCATCTCTTGCTCTTTTTAGCTTCAAATTTTGGGTATAAGTTTCCTACGCTGTGAGAAATATTTTTATACCATTTGTTTGGAGTTTCGGGTTCACGGACATGTAGGCCTGTTTTGATCCATAACATTTAGGTATCGTTTGATTCCTTTTAACGTCTAGATTATTGTTTTGATATTTGCGTGATCATGGAAGCTAGTTTGCACGAGTTTGGCTTACTTGGACTAGTCTGGGAAAAATCTATGCTGTATTTGCAAATGTTTTGTCATAGGACTGGTAGGTTATGCTTACGATCTTAGACTGGAGAAATATGGGAAGTAATAATACTATTTAGCATCCTTGGGTTGGGATTCTAGGTTAGTACCTGTGACCTTGTCTGCTTCTTTAGTTTGGTTATAGATTATGTATTCATCTTGTATTTGATCATATATTACCCTGTGGCCTCGAGTGGTCTGTATTGACTCTGAAACATAGATGGTGTGAATGTTGAGACTTTCGGTAAGTCCAGAACATCTATTTGTCTAGCTACGCTTGCTTTAGTGATTTTGAGCTTGTGCAGGGTCGGCCGTACATTCTGTGATCCTTGACTGTGAATGTGCTCATATCATTCATGCATATCATCAGAATGATAGAAGATTTTATGAATTGGTTTCCACTGTTTATGTCCAAAAGTCCAGTATTGATGATTTCAAAAACCTTGTTGGCCTTGTTGAGCCCATTTTCAAATATTGTTTAGCCTTAAGGGCCCCTTTTCAAATATTGATGTCTTGTATTACTTTGAGAATTTGATAATTAAAGATGAGCAAAGATATTCTGATATTTTCACAGAGATTTTTGATATTACCGGCTAACCCTTAAGTAAAATTTACTTATAAGTGGTCTTTTTTTTTTACCAAAAAGAGTGTTTTCTAGTTTTTTACTAATATACTCTAAAGACCTGATTGTCGATTCGACACCCGGTACACTTGTTTACTACTGTTTTATTCTAAGCCCTATGCCTGTCACATGACCTTTCTAGCACTTATAGCTTTAGCCTAATGTCGGATATGAGTATTAGCCATTACTTGATTTTTGTCCTGGTGAAAGTCGGGCATGAATATTGAGTTTTTGGATAATTTTAAACTCAGTGTTTCCCGAGCACATGCATTAACACCTGTGATTTTTTCTCTATATATCCATCCATATTTCCATCTATGATATCCAACCGTAGAGCCACCTGCGAAATTCAATTGTAGATCAAGTTATGAGATTTAACTGTAGATTCTGCTGTTGATCCAACTTTGAGATTCTGTTATGAGATTGTATGCAGGGACGTCCTCTATGTGTCACGACCTGATTTCGCGGATCATGATGACACCTACTATACCACCAGTAGGAGAACCAACCTTGTACTCCGAAGCGAAGCAGAGGAATACTATATCAATTACGGAAAGCATAAGTATAATAATCAGAAGATAAATAAAATGCAGAAGTTTAAGAATCAAGTAAGTACCTAAAACCCGCTATTAGTGTAAAAAAAACCACTAAGTAGAGAAAAAAGAAATCCAAAGTATGTATAATACAATTGTCTCCGAAATACATGGAGATCAAATATAAATGCCCAAGACCGAATAGAAGAAGGCAAAAGCCGGACTCCAAGCTCACCCTAAATCTCTATCGTAAAATGCAAACTGCACGAAGAATTGTCTATGATCACGACCAGGAACCTGTACTCGGATATGCACATGTGCAAGTGTAGTATGAGTATAAGATGCTGAAGTAACCCGTACCCAGTAGGATTGGAAGGCCCACTAGGCATATAATAATAATAAAAGCAGTAAATAATAGAATATAATAAAGGGGTCAAGGAATCCAATAACACAACAAGGGAAGCTAGCTACTCAAATAAGGAACAAGTACAAGTATACATTTATCGCTAGCTAATCACATAACAAGATCTCAAGTAATGAAGGAAGACGTACCCGAATTCTTGCAACACTATATGTGAATAATAATGCAATAAACAGGAGTCAAAAGAAGAATAGAGGAGAACATGGACGGTATACAGGTAACCTCAAGTAAAAAGGATTGATGAAGGAATAGTAGCATAAGACACTATATCCCAAATATCATGAAGTGTCAATTAACAAGAAATAACCACTAAGTAGTAATCGGAATAATAAAGTAAAGCGAATAAATGCTGAAAAGTCCCCCCAGAGTGAAAGGCAGCGTGCACAGCAACATGCTCACCCATAAGCCCCCTCATGACGACCTAAGGGTACACTATAGAAAACAAGTGCAGAAAAGTAAATAAACACATGAAGTAACCAATCCTGTGTACGCATCTCCTCTGGTACCCGTAGGCCCAGTAGGCATAACCCATAGAAGGCTAACCTTGATATTCCTGGTATAACACTCTCCTGTCTCCTATACCCCCTCCGTGTCAGCCATAGCCCAGAGGCAAAGTCCATGGAGGTATGTCACCACGTACGATCTCTAACGTCAACTCGTGCTGAATATCAATAGTCTCATCAATCCATCCTCGGCAAGTCAAGGTGTACAACGCCTACATCTTATAGTATCACCAATAGTCTCAATAGGTTGTGTATCCTTAATTTTCAATAACCAGTAGTACCATGTGTATCAAAAAGATGTAATCACTTCCATACGAAGACTACCTCAAATCCCAACGGCTGTACTCACTGCCAAATGGAGTTGGTCTAAAGTCCTAGCATATATTAGAAAAATGAAGTTGCCCAGTGCCAGGATGTAAGCCTACACTAGAAAAAGCAAAGATAGTATTATCGGGTGCTCTATATAACGTCGAGTCTAAAACAGTTAAAGAGACATTACTTATATTATTATTAAATATGATAATTTATCAGCTTATATCACTATTCATCATTATTACCTAAATCAGCCTCTAGCCTCTGCTGCTTAATAATCAAGTGTTGATATCGAGCCAACCCCATTGCACTCTCGTCAAAGCCATAGGCCCAACCTCTTGTGTCATGAATGCACAAAAGATAAACAAGTATACATATATATATCAACATCCTATGCCCTGAACATGTATCTCTAGTAGATTTCTAGGTCAGGGGCACCCTATCAATCGGATGCCAAAATATAATTATGAACATGGAGCAGATGAAAGAATGGTATGGGGTCACTATATCCACCTAACTACCCTACCCACAGATGTTAATTTGTACAATTATTAAAGCTATAAGCCTAGAGATAGCCCCAAGGAGCCTACCTGTCGTCCAACGATAAAGCACTGCAGTGTTATAAATCTTATTCCAACTGACATCAAACGATTTCCAAATGATCTGAACTTGTGCCAATGTATTTTATATATTAATACGAGTCCAACGGTATATTTTATTCTAAGTTTGGACTGGGCCTAAAATGGGCTTGCAAGGCTCGCTTACCGAAACTGAAAATAAACTTTTCTATGAGGTTCCCAATATTATTAGGAACCCGTGCTCCATAATTGAGCATGATTCGAGTTCGGGAAGTGCTTCAAAACAGCCCAGATAGATTTGACCCATTCGGGGTCAAAGATTTAATCTTTATGGGTTTAACTTTTGGAATTTCGATGTCTAATTGATACTAGAAGAAATGTATCCTCTAATAAAGAAGAATTACTAAAAAATATACGGATTATGGCATGATTTTATCAATTTCAACCCTTGGAGAAATTAATGGTGGAAACTAAGAATTTTAAGAACAAAAAGGGAGAACGACTTATCCAAAACTTGAAGGAATCAAAGAATGATGCCGAGAGGATTTTCCATAGCCTTGGAATGATGTTTGGGGGATGAATTTTTCCCTAAAACTTCATATATCACGAGATTTCTATTGAAATAAGACACAGGAGTTGTGCAGGAAATCATATATTGCCAGTTACCTTACTTATCGCGATCGCATGGACTTATTACACGATCGCGTATATTAATGGAGAATGGTCATCGAGATCGCGTGAGGTGCCAAGTGATCGCATAGAGTAAACTCACGTGTCCTTATCGCGATCACCTGAGATAACCTTGCGATAGAGTAGCACAATATCACAGTGAAGCGCGATAGCGTAGAAGGGATTTATAGGTTTTGACAGCAAAACCAAGGGAAGAAACATTCTTTCAATCACAATTCGAAATGCAATCAAAATCCAATTTTTACAAACAAAATATGCATGCATACCTGAAACAACATTCCGAAGTTAACTGTGCAAACAAAATCAGAATCCGAGGTCTTTTTAGATAAATGTTGACCAAGTCAACCTTAAGCTAAAATTTCAAGAATTCTCCACCAACACCTCGAAAATACAAAGACAAGTCCAGAAATTATACCAACACCTCCATTATCCTAAAATCATCATTCCAAAGCTGCTGGAAGCGTCAGAATTCTGATCCAATACTCCAAACACCCAAGCTCCACTTTAGTCCATAAACTTAACTAAAATCCATTAATTGGCATAATTTACAAAAAAAAACTCTAAAACACAAACTTAAGGTCAATCTTTACTTTCTTTGGCGTTCCGAAACCAACAGAACTATCAAAATTTAATTCCGAGATCATCTTGAAGGAAAGTTGACTTTGGTCAATGAGTACTTAGTTTTAGGCTCAACTACCGATCCCAACAAGCATAAATGAATTAGAGAAACTACCGAAATGCTTTAGGATACAAAATGTTGCATATTTATCATAAATGGCCATGAGGGTCATCACAATATCCACTACTAAAAGGACTTTTGTCTCGAAAGTCAAGTAAAAGCATGGAATAAAAGAGAAGAAAATATACCTGATGCCTTAAACAACTATGGATACTGGTTCCACATCTCACTCTTGATCTCCAAGTAGCTTCATCGATCGGACGGTGCCTTTAATACACTTTTACCACTGGCATCTCCTTCGACCTCAACTTCCTTACATCCTTAGGAAAAAGTATCACAGGCTCCTTAACAAAGGATAGATCCTTATCTAGCTGCACTGAATCCTCCCGAATGACATGAGACTCACCGGGGATATACCGCCACAACATAGAAACATGGAGTACCGGGTGAATAGATGAAAGCAAAGGAGATAAGGCCAACCTATAGACGACATCACCAACTCTCTCCAAAATATCATATGTCCCAATATACCTGGGACTAAGCTTGCCATGCCTACTGAATTTCATCACACTGCGCATAGGATATATCCACAGAAACACTTTATCGACAAGGAGTGATATTTGCAACAAACCATCAAAGATATACGCACGATACAAGATTCAAAAGAGAGAGTAAATTTTCCTAAATGTCACTATAGCCTCCTGAAGATAAGCAACGAACATGTCCATGCCGATCTATAGGACTCTACTAGACATTGGTTCTATACACTGACACCGACGAGCCTAGGCTCTAATACTAAATTTTCACGACCCAATTTTGTGGATCATGATGGCACCTACTATACCACCAGCAGGAGAACCAACCCTATTGTCTAAAGCCAAAGCGGAGGATTACTATATTAATTGCAGAAAGCACAAGTATAATAATCAGAAGATAGATAAAATGTGGAAGTTTAGGAATCAAGTAAATACCTAAAACCCGGTATCAGTGTCAAACAAACCACTAAGTATACAAATAAAAAATACAAAATATGTATAATATAACAGTGTCTCCAAAATACATGGAGATCAAACAAAAATGCCCAAGGCCGGAGAAAAGCAGGTAAAAGCCGACCGCTAAGCTCACCCCAAAATTTTGAAGTAAAATGCAAATTGCACGGACAACTATCTATGATCACGATCAAGAACTTGTACTAGGATTTGCACATGTACAAGTGTAGTATGAGTACAAGCTACCGAAGCAACCCATACCCAGTAGACTTTGAGGGCCCACTAGGCACATAACAATAATAAAAGCAGTAAATAACAGAATACAATAACGGGGTCACAGAATCCAATTGCACAATAAGGGAAGCTAGCTACTCAAATGAGGATCAAGTATAAGTAGACATATATCGCTAGCCAATCACATAACAGGATCTCAGGCAATAAAGAAAGACTTACCTGGAGTCCTTGCAATAATATATGTGAATAATAATGCAATAAATAGGAGTTGAAAGAAGAATAGAGAAGAACATGGACGGTATACCGGTAACCTCAAGTAAAAAGGATGGATAAATGAACAGTCGTAAAAGGCACAATATCCCAAAAATAATGAAGTGTCAATTAACCAGCAATAACCACTAAGCATAATAGGAATGATAAAGTAAAGTAAATAAATGCTGACAAGTCCCCTAAGTAGAAATGCTGCGTACACAACAACATGCTCACCGATAGGCCCCCCATGACGACCTAAGGGTACACTGTAGAAAATAAGTACAGAAAAGTAAATACACTTATAAAGTAACCAATCCTGCGTATGCATCTCCACCGGTACCCGTAGGCCCAGTAGGCAGATCCCATGGAAGGATAACATAGATATTCCCGGTATAACACTCTCTTGTCTCTTATACCCCCCTCTGTATCAACTGCATCCCAGAGAAAAGGTCCATGGAGTATGTCACCGTGTACGATCTCTAACATCATCATAACCTCACATCTCAAATCTCAGAACCTCAAGGTCTTGATAGTCGGGCATATCATCCCGAATATCAATAGTCTCATCAAGTCGTCCTCGACAAGTCAAGGCGTACAACGCCTGCATCTCATAGTATGATAAATAGTCTCAATAGATTGGGTATCCTCAATTTTCCTCAACTAATAGTACCATGTGTGTCAAAAAGCTGTACTCACTGCGATATGATGAAAGTCTTAAGTCCTAGAAGCTGGGCTTACTGTCGAATGGAGTCGGTCTCAAGTCCCAATATTTATTTGCAAAAATGAAGCTTCTTGGTGCCAGGATATAAGCTTGGACTAGAACAAGTGAAAATAATATTATTGGGTGCTCGATACAACATCGAGTCTAAATATGGCATTACTTATATTATTATTAAATATGGCAATTTATCAACTTATATCTTTATTCATCATTATTACTTAAATCATCCTCTAGCCTCTGCTGCTTAATAATCAAGTGGTGATATCGACCCAGCCCCAATGCACTCTCGTCGAAGCCATAAGACCAACCTCTCAGGCCATGAATGCACAACAGATCAACAAGTATATATATATATATATATATATATGTATATCAACACATGATCATGTAATATCAACATCCTATGCCCTACACAGATATCTCTAGTCAATTTCTACGTTACGGGCACCATATCAATTGGATGCCAAAATATAATTATCAATATAGAGAAGACAAAAGAATGGTAGGGGTTACTATATACAAATTACTTAAACTTGTGCCAAAATATTCTCTTTTTTTAAACGAGTCTATTGGTATATTTTATGCTAAGTTTCGAATTGGGCCTAATATCATGCCTAAAATAGGCTTGCATGGCTCATTCACCGAATATGAAAATAAACCTTACTATGGGGTCCCCAACGTCAGTAGGGACCAATGCTCCAACATTGAGCATGAATCGAGTGTATAAAGGGTTTCAAAACAGCTCGAACAGATTTGACCCAAACGGGGTCAAAAATTCAATCTTTATGGTTTAACGTTGGAATTTCGATGTTTAATTTATACTAGAAGCAATGTATCCTCAAATAAAGAAAAATTACTCAAGAATATATGGATTATGGAATAATTTTATCAATTTCAACCCTTTGAGCCATTAATGGTGGAAACTAAGAGTTATAAGAATAGAAAGTGATAAGGACTTACCCAAAATATGAAGGAATCGAAGAATGATGTCGAGAGGATTTTCCCTAGCCTTGTAATGTTGTTTGGGGGATGAATTTCGCCTTAAAACTACAGATGTTGCAAGCTTTCTGTTGAAATAAAATGCAAGAGTCGTGCAGGAAATTATATACTGCCAGTTACCTTGCTCATTGTGATCAGGTGGACTTACTACGCGATTGCGTAGAGAAATGGAGAATGGTCATCGTGATTGCATGAGGTGCCTCTCTATGGCATCAAGTAAAATGACCTGTGCTCAAGACGATCGTGCAAGACAGCCTTTCCATTGCACAATATCACAATGAAGCGCAATAGCGTGAGAGCCTGTCGCGATTGCATAGAAGGGATTTACCTGCACCAGTTGCAGGTGTGATAGTAAAACCAAGGGAAGAAACATGCTCTGAATCACCACTCGAAATGCATTCGGGGTCTAATTTTAACAAACTAAATATACCCGCACACCTAAAACAACATTTCATACTCAAACAGTGTAGACAAAATTTGAATTTGAGGTCATTTTGGATAAATGTAGACCAAGTCAACACTTAAGCTAAAATTTCAAGAATTCTCCACCAACACCTCAAAAATGCAACGACAAGTCCATAAATTATACCAATACCTCCACTAGCCTAAAATCATAATTTTAAAGTTGCTGGAAGCATCAGAATTCTGATCTGACACTCTAAACACCAGTTTACCACCCAAGCTCCACTTTAGGCCAGAACTTAACTAAAATCCACAAATTAGCATAATTTGCAAACAAAAACTCCAAAACATAAACTTAAGGTCAATCTTGACTTTATTTGGTGTTCCGGAGCAAACGGAACTGTCATAATTTAATTTTGAGCTCATCTTAAAGGAATGTTGACTTTGGCCAACGAGTACTTAGTTTTAGGCTCTAAAATAGGCAATTTGAGATATTTCTCAACTGAGTCGCCAGGGCTCCAAACTACCGATCCCAGCAAGTCATAAATGACTTGAGACAATTACTGAAATGCTCTATGATACAAAACATTGCGTATTTATCATAAATGACCATGAGGGTCATTACACTATGGGTCCTGCCGCCCGACACTAGTATGCATATGACCGTGGGATAGTATATTATCTTAGATATGTGGGAACTTTTCCCATGGGTCCTGCCTTCCGGACCTACGAGTAGTGGAGGAGGAGTATATGAAGTTATATTTCACCTACATCATTATTATTTGCATCTATATCTATGTTACTTTCCATACTTTCTTTCCTTATTTGTACCTTTTGGTAGTATAGGATGCCAACAGGTGAGCTTTACTTGTTGTTACTTTTTGTAGTATGGAATGCAAGTAGGTGAGATTTATTTTTTAGTGCCTTCTGGTACAATGGATTTCAGCGGGTTTATATTTTCTTATATTATTATTTATTTGTATTGAGTAGTTGTCCCTGCCTATTCTCTTTCTCATGAATTTATGTGGTAGTCATTTGTGTGTTTCATATGGTATTCCTTCACCTTCCAACTATTTATTGAGGTTAATGATACACTGCCCTTACTTACTTCCCTTACTTTATTATCTGTATCAAGGACTTAGGTACACTCTCATTTTTTTTATCTGAATTCTTTGATTATTGTGATTAGATAACACCACTCTTCGTTCTATGTTTCTCCTATTTATTTGTAGCTGGCATTTCTTTCCTATTATTATTATATGACTTCTGTGACTTATTTATTCATTGTCTTCTATCTACTACTTTTATTTCATATATAATCCCGGCCGGCCTGGCCTACTGGGTACCTATTGTTTTGGTACTCATACTACAGTTTTGCATCTTTTTGGTGCAGACTCGAGTACGAGTGATCGACTCTGATAGTGATGCTTATCTTGACTCGAGGTAGACGATAGCTTCTGGCATCCGGAGCTTGCATTTAAATCTCCCCATCCTTTTACTTTTGTCAATTGTAGTATTGTAGACAGGTATTATGTATTTACTTCAGAATTTGTACTTAATTCTCGTAGAGGCTCATGTACTAGTTTACTATGTTTTGGGGATTTCTTTTATTGTACTAGAATTCCAGTTGTTCTATCCATATGTTGCTACTATCTTCCATACTTAGTTATTACTTTTACTTTTCGTACTTGTTGGGATGTAGGTTCATTCGTGATCATAGAAATCAAGTAGTGAAAAAAATTGACATAAAACTCAAAGGAACCGCCAGGAAACTGAACTACTGGTCCCAATAGGTCAAAAATAACCTAGGGCTGCTATAAGAAAGCCTTAAAATGGAAAAAGTGTAAGAATTCAAAAATTACCAAAAGCTTCATTACTTCATCCACTATTAAAAATGCTTTTCATCCTTGAAATTTAAGATAACAGTGGTACCCAAAGGATCGAATAGTTGTAGAAAATGGACCGAAATATCACTCTTGGTCTCTCAAGTAGTCTCCTAAATCAGGCAGGTACTCCGCTAAACCTTTACCATAATAATCTCCCTAGTATTTAGCCTCCTAATGTCCCTAGATAAAATGGTCACTGGATCCTCCACAAATTCCAAAATCTCATTCAATTTAATTGAATTCCACAGGAGAAATGAGACTCATCTAGAATATAACGCCACAACATCAAAACATGGAAAACTAAATAGGTAGATGAAAAGGCTGGAGGTAAAGATAAATACTCGAAAATATTACCAACACATTGTAGAATCTCAAATGGCCCAATATACCTGGGAAATCTTGCCCCTTCTACCGAACCTCACACTCCCTAAATGGGAAACACCCATAGAAACATCTGGTCATCAACACCAAATTCCAAGGCACAAGGACTACGATCTGCGTAGCTCTTTTTCCTACTTTGTACTACCCAAATCCTCTATATAATGAATCACATAACAAGTAAGTACCCCGTGTCTAGCTTCAAAACCATCAAAACAACCCACTGGCAATCTATATTGCCTACCATATAATGCCTTAAAAGGCACTATCTAAATACTCGAGCGATATCTATTATTTATTAAAACTATACCAATGCTACATAATAATTGCATGATAAATAAAAATCAAGAACATAGGTTAGCATCATATGCTACAGGTCTTGGATAGTCCTCTAAAATTGGCCATCTATATTTAAGGGTGAAATATTGTACTACTATGAACCTCTATACAAATCTCTTGCCGAATAGTCCTCTAAAATAGATAAGTAAACAAATTACCATGGTCTGATATGATAAAATCAAGCACCCCATGCAAATAAACCACCCTACAAAGATAAATCTAAGCCAACCTCTCTGCTCTATATGAATAATGAGTTAGTAGAAAATATGCAAAGTTAGTCATCTTATCCACAATACCCAAATCAAATAATAACCCCAAAAAGTGTGCGACAAACCTACTATGAAGTCCATGGTCACTCCCTCCCACTATTACACAAAATTAGGTAGTCTCTATATTAAACTACCATGTCTCATGTGCTCGAACTTTACCTGCTGTAGTTCAACACCAAGATAAAAACTATGCTATATATCTCTTCATACTGCTCCACCGTTAAGGTTGTCTCAAATCTCTAAACATCTTAGCTTCCCCGGCTGAATGGAATATCTTGAGCAGTGAGCCTTTTGAAACATAAACTAAACAAAATTCCTAACTCTTGAAACAAAAATGTGACTTTCATATTTAGAACCCAATCAGAATCTAAGGTAGCCCTGTTGGCCTCACCTCTCAAAACCTAATCACAAATACCACACAACTATTGATCCTCAAATACCATTGCTGAATCTTCTCTAAAAGGTAGAACGAGCCTCAACATTGGCTAAAATCCTCTTGGAGTCTAATAAATCAAGTCTAAGAAATATATTAGCCAAAGGCTGGATGTCTAAGGCCAACAGGAGCTCGAAAATAAAGTGGAAGACAAACTACTTGTCACGACCCAAAATATCGGGCCATGATGGCGTCTACATCCCTCTGGTCGACAAGCCTAACCCTATAGCCTGGAGCTACGCACAATGGGCTATAGACTCTCTAACCCAAACAGTAAAGGAAGTAATAAAAGATACATAATAATGAAAACCAACAAGGAAGCATACAAAACTCGAATCCCAAAACTTGGTGTTAGTGGCATATGGAGCTACTATACAAGATAAACGAAAGATGCAAAGTACAAGAATCTCCCCTAATAAGTAATACGATACAGGGCCTGCCATGGATTGAAGAAAGCAAGCCAAGTGAAAGAAACCACGGTCGGCTCAAACAACAAAGCTCATCGTAATCTTTGTAGTCAACTAGATCTGCTTAGCATGATCATAGTGTCGTTGATAACCCCCGCCTTTATTTGTACCACAAAAAAGGTACAGAAGTGCAAAATGAGTACCAAGAAAGGTACCTAGTATACATCATCGGCCAACTGGGTTAAGAATAGTATGCGAATAATAAGTCGAGGAAGTAAAACTGGTCAGTAATAGTACAGAAATAATAATAAAGCAGTAAAACTAACAATAAGCAGAAGAGTAAGATAACAAATGTACTAGTAGGAAACTACATGAACTAAACATGATAGATACAAACTACAGAGTCAAAAATATGAATCCTGTAAAGAAGTAAAGAAACATACCTGTGCTCCAGCTTAGTCAGACCACTTTAACCATGATACCATGAACGTAAGAACCACGAATAAGGATCGAATAGGAAGCTACTAATAAATACGGAATAAAAGTAACCACACAAGAACCTACCAACGTCCCATACCACCGGTAAGTACAAATTGCACAACATAACCTACCTGGAGCCCTATCCCTTTGATAGGCACAAACAGCGCAGCAAAACCCACCGTGACTCCCCCTTAAGCCCGGTGAGCACACACCATACCTAAAGAAATACACAGGGGTATATAAAAGTAAAGTAGACATCATCCACCTTGGTACACACCCCCTGTCAGTGCTGGTAACAAAATGAGGGCCTAGCCCTTTAGTGCCAATAACAAAATGAGTGCCCAGCCCTTTAGTACTAGTAACAGTCCAAACAATAAAGATTCAAGTATCAATATAGTAGCTGTAATAAAATAAATAACAACGAAAATGGGAAGATAAACAAAGTCTAGAATCGGAAAAAGGCCACAAGCTAAAATCTTATCTCACCACACTCATTGCGTAATCAGATAAAATAAAATCCAGGGTTAGTGGCTTCCACAGGACAAGACCCGGGCGTGCAACCCTTCACCCTTAATGCCCTTGCACGGGCCCCAAAAATCCACAATGGATAACAATAGAAAAACAAGGAGCAAGCTAATTAACCTAGCCCACACTGCTAACCATACACAAGCATAATAATATTAACCCAACCTGAAATGCACAAAATAAATCCAGCCTACCGGGACACCAACGAAGATCTCCAAAGTGCACGCACGATGGACCTGAAGCTACAACATGGTCAATGTCCCCTGAAATTATACAAGCTACAAGTCCCGAGATAAAAATATGAATAAGAAGACCCATATAGTACTAGAAACTGAGGTCGAGTAGTAGGGCCTGCAGCTCAAAAATAAAACTAAACCACTGGTGCATAGCCCTCAACTCGAGGAGTCATGGTCCTAATATGAGCTCAGGGAGAGGCTGAGAATGAAGGGACAACAAGCTGAGATAAAAGGGCGAAGCCCTAACTTGAGGGAAAGGGCCACTGGGGTTGTCCGTACTGAGGTGACCTCAAAGACTAAAGTAGGAACAAGGGGCGCAAGCAGTCTTTAGGAGTCTAAGCTAAGAAGGACTTGTGAACCTCGCCACGGTGACCTCGCTAAGAAGACCTCATTAAGTCGACCTCGACATGCGGGTGTAATCTCATAAAGGTGGCTAAGCTAAGGTAACCTTGCCAAAACGACCTCATCAAGGCGACCTCGGGACGCTAGTGTAATCTGTGATCTGCTGGAACCCAGGGGAAAACTCTGAGGTTTCTCAAACGAGCATCAGGAGCCCCAATTCTAACAAACCCAGAATACATTTTAGGTACAGAAACACGTAATAAAGTAATTACCAGTTAGAATTCAGGAATTACACATAACCCAACTGGGAAGTAAGAATAAGACATCGATAAATAAATATAGGAAAAAGGATAAAATATCTAATAGCCAATCTAGGAAAAAAGGTATAATATCCATAAACCAATCTGGGAAAAAGGATGCTGGAACTCATAAATTGAAACATAACCAATTGGAAATTAAAGATAAAACAGCTGTAAGATGGAACTCATGCATTGATCCATAACCAACAGGAAACTACAGGTAAGGCAACTACACTCAAACAAGTTTAGATAAGGAATGACAACTACACTCAGCCAAGTTCTCAACAATGGTGAATACCTACCATTTTTATGAGAAACGAAGAAGAAAACTTACCAACTAAAGGAAAGACAATGGTAAGCTTGAGGATAGACTTCCATTCAATTAGTTGAGTCTAGGAAACCCAACGGCTGTCTAGGTAGAGAAAAGCATAAAATAAGATGGGAAAAAATAATGATATAAAAATTCGAGGGACAGTACATATATATGAATATTAACATACCAGGCCCTTGCCCGACTGCCCCGTAGGCTAGGCCCAAGAATAAAGTTAGGCTAGGTCGAGTTGTCTATAAAACAACCCAACTGCTTTGACCCAAAAGATCTACAACACAACCAAACTTAAAATGAAAAGCCTAGGACATAGAACTAAGGCCCAACCAGACCAAAGTCGATATTTCGAAGATAAGAAAACTGTCGAAATTTAATTTTGATCCTATTAACTAGTATTTTACTCTCGAGTTCCACTACTTTAAAATCAAAACTTCAAAACAGGGAAACTGATATAGAGGAAAATGAGTCCCAGGGCACCGAGCTACTGGTCCTAGCAAGTCATAAATGACTTGGGGAAACTATCAAGGACTCTAAGTACAGGAAAAGTTATAAGGAAAGAAATAACTATGGGGGTTATTACAACATCCACTACTAAAAAGGACTTTCATCCTTGAAAGTCAAGCAAGGAAAAAGTACTTGAAGGCTCGAAAAGATGTACATATTGGGCCCATATATCCCGCTCTGTCTCCTAGGTAGCCTCCTCAACTGGTCGATGTGCCCAACGAACCTTCACTACCGAAATCTTCCTAGACCTGAGCTGCCTCACATCTCTATCTACAATAGCCTCAGGCTCCTCAATGTAGGCTAGAGTGTTATCAATATGCACATAATCTAGATGAAGGACATGAGACGGGTCCGGTACATTGAAACAGAGCATCAATACATGGAAAACTAGGTGGAAAACAACTAACTCAGGTGGCAAAGCAAGTCTGTAGGCGACCTGTCAAACTTTCTACAAAGTCTCGTATGGCCCAATAAAATGGCGGCTAAGCTTGTCCGGCCTACCAAACCTCATAACGCCCTTTATGGGTAAGACTCTAAGGAAGACCAAGTCACTAACATTGAACACAAGGGGCCGAAGCCTAACATTGTATGTAGTCTATCCTTAATAAGTATGATCTGATCTGGAGTACCGTACAACCAATTAGAATTTGAAGCTGAACCTTACCGCCACTGAACCAAAAAATAGGCAATCTGCAACGCCTGCTATACAAGACCTCAAATGGTGCTATCTGGATACTGGAATGGTAGCTATTATTATACAAAAACTCTTCTAAGGACAAGTGCCTGTCCCAACTACCTCTAAAATCAAACAAGCAGGCATGCAACATATCCTGAAGTACTTGTATGGTCCTCTCAGACTGCCCATGTATCTACAAATGAAATGCACTACTCAAATAAATCTCGGTACTCAACTCCCGCTGAATCAACCTCTAAAATCATGAGGTAAACTATGTGCCTCGATTGAATATGATAGATACCCGTGCCCCATGCAGTCTAACTAACTCACGAACATATAACTCAGCTAACCTCTCTACACCCCAAGTCAAACGAGTTGGTAGGAAGTGACTGACTTGGTCAACCAATCCATGATGACCCATATGCAATCAAACCCTCTAGAGGTATGGGGAAGGCCTGTGATAAAGTCCATAGTAATCCTCTCATATTTCTACTCAAGGATAGGGAGTCTCTACATCTCACTTCCCATCCTTTGGTGTTCGAACTTTACCTGCTGACAGTTCAAATAGCAAGACACAAAGAACACAATAGATCTCCTCATACCTCACCACCAGTAATGTCGCCTCAAGTTGCAATACATCCTCCAAACACCCGAATGGATAGAGTACCTAGAGTAGTGGGCCTCATGCAGTAGAGTCAAAATAAGATCACCAACCTTTAGAACAATGAGGCAGCCATGAACCCATAATACCCCATATGTGTCATGACCCGGTTTTCTCAAGTCATGATGGCACCTACTATCCACCCAGTCGAAGAACCCAACCCCGTAGTCTATAGCCAAAGCGGAGGACTACTACAGTATGTGCAGAAAATAATAAGATGTAATACAAGTTCCCAAAACCCGATGTCAATGTCATAAGGACCACTAATATACAGAATAACAAAAGTGACAAAATACAATATCCATCTGTCTCCGAA
>JBDJHY010209132.1:0-11451 GCA_039654485.1 Withania somnifera | reverse complement strand
TCAAGACATTAGGGACCAAAGTACCATTTGTGCATACTTGTAAGAGCTATAAAAACTCAAGTTTGTAGCATTTTATTTTTAGACATTGATGAATTGAATAAACTCCACTGAGAGAATAGCTTAAAGCTTAGTTTAGCCTAGATGTAATTTAGCATAGCTTTAGTACGCAATTGAGGGTGGATTCCCTTAGTTGCAATCGTAACTTCTTTTCACAACAATCAAAGGATTTTCCATTTATGGAGTCATTTTGGTTTTCGTAGATTATTTTTGGGATTTATTGTCAATCCATAGGTTCAATTGAAATGTGAGGATACCTAGTCCCTTGTTGTTCATAAACCTTGGGTTAATTATAAGTTTCCGCATAGCCTTTTTCTCTTTATTTCTTTCTACCTCGTACCTTGTACGCCTCGTATTACGATCTACATCATAAATTAATATCTATTTATATATAATACTTGATATAAAATTTAGTATCTTATTGCTATCACGGAATTCACCCTTCTTTGGATTCATTCAAATTTTCTTTAAAGTTCATAAGCCATAAGGATTCCAAAAACATGCTTAAGATGTAAATTTTAAGAAAACAGTATATAAAACTCATGAAAATATCAACAACAGGAAAATACAAACCATTCTAAGAATAAAATTAAAACAAATATTCATAAATATTATAATCATAAGTAAAAGCTTCAAGAAGCTATGAAATTTTCTTTATAAAAAGATGAATCTTGAACTGGGTTTTTGAACCCTAATTAAAAATTTAAATTCATGAATACTATAAGGCCTTGTACATGAGGATAAAATAAATTCCCAATGAATTCCTAACTGAAAGAAGAAGATTATTTGAGAAATTTTGGAGCTTAGAGATTTTAGAAATTCTGAAAATCAAGAATTTGCTCCATAATGAGATGAATCTTTAAATGGGTTTTTGAACCCTAATTAAATATTTGAATTCATGAATACTATAAGGCCTTGGGCATGAGGATAAAATAAATCCCCAATGAAGTCGTAACTGAAAGAAGAAGATTATTTGAGAAACTTTGGAGCTTAGAGCTTTTAGAAATTCTGAAAATCCTTTCTTGAATTCTTGAGTTTTGGGAGAAGGGAAAAGGTATTGTGAGATACTTAGATGTATTTTATTTCTTATAAATAAACCTTATTGGGTAATTAAAACATTGGGAGGGGCCTTGGCTAAGGAAAGGACTAAGTTGTCCTTCAAATATTCTTCAAAAGAGCAAAACAAATTCCATTGAACGGTTTAGGTGATGGACCATCATTCCCCTGATGGACCATAGTCCAGGACATTATTTTAAGCTCACTAGTCATTTTTTATGGCTCTAGTGATGGACAATCATCTAGGTGATGGACCCTCATCTAGGTGACAGACCATCAATTCCTCTAGAACAATCTCTTGCGAAATGGCCATAATATCTTACTTTGACATTGTATTAACTAATGGTTTGTTCAATAAAAAATAAGACTCAGTCACCTTTAATATTATAGGTTATAATTCTAGGAGTTATTCTTGTTTAAATTTACCCTTGTAAGAACTTAGTGAAAACTTAATCAGTAGAAAGGTTCTAAGCTCAAGTTTGTGTTTGTGGTTTCATAGGAACTTAATTCATATCAAAATCTCTTCACACAATTAGTAATATACTTTAACAACTAGGTTAAATTTGAAACACTTCCATTTTAGGTATAACCATATATGTTGGAGGTTCAAATCCTAGCCTTAAAGTTTTAGGTGTTACAGAATCATAGCTAAGAGTTTTTGAGGTGTTAAACTCATGCTTTAGGTAATTTCGGCATTTTCAAGTTACTAATTCTTCACTATATGTAAGTAATATGAATTCCCAATGCGTCTCTATCATCTAGTGAAACCATACTATGTCATGAAATTGCACAAATCAGGTTCTTAAATAATTTGTGCTTATGATATCTTTGTTCTAAGGACTTTGAATGTCCACTTATAATAGAAATGAATGGTTATGTCATGTATATCCCTATAACGACCCTATACTCATTCTTTATGCATTTATGATATGAAGCATTCATTCATATTGTACATTATGTCACATTCCGCATTTTGAGTGTCAAGGTCACAATAATTATAAGTAAAGATTGGATAGTATTCCTTGCATTCCTAAGAACTAGTTATGTACAATAGTTAGATAAAAATAAATGATATATCCATAGAATATTATGTAACGTTGTTAACTTTTGAGGGGTTCTTGGGGAGATCCTTAGATAGTTAAGGTACCAAGAAGCCTTGAAGTGAATATAATGATAGGCTTGGATAACATGTTGATAAACATGTATACAATCGCATTGCGTCACTAGTAACTCCATTTATGCTTGAGGTTGTTGATCTCGGGGGTAATAAGAAGTACTATTTTTAGTGATATATAATATAACCTTTCATAGCTTAGACTAGCATGATCACATTTATATGTAGCATGTTGTACCTCCAACATAGGTTTGATATTGGAAACAACATTCAACTAGACTCACATTCGAATATTTATGTGTACTCTTATCAGAGTTATAGGATGCAAGCAATTAAGTGCATTTTTAGAAGATAAAGCGTAGTTGAGAATTCTTTCTAAGATTAAAGGTTGTCAGTCGTATCTTAAATGAAAATGGTAGCTTTGTTCTAACTCCATACCTAATGTACACATATTTCATATCTTATATTTCTAAATTGGATAAGACTTATGTTCAAGTTTATGTCATGTATTTCATGTGACATGAACTCAAAATAGATAATAAAGATGCTCAGTCCATGTTAATGTTCCATACCTAGATGTCTCATATGAATCGTGCCAATGATTCTTTTCCTTATAATACCATGAAAATCTTCATTAGGTTTATGTCTATGATAGTCAATGAAGGGTAAGTTATATTTTTGAGAGATTTTCCTATTTCATGGTTCAAACATGTCAATGGGGAAAATGTCCATTTAATATACAATTTAAGTTCTTTGTTTCAATTCTAGTTTTTGCACTCATAGCCCATGCTAGTTTGTTGTTCTCTTAAGTCATGATCAATATCATTTCTATGTCTATCCCTCATGCTTCATGTCATCTCATGTCTACGCTAGGTCCCTTATAATCCACGATTCATGTCTATGCGCTATTTTTAAATCTATTGTGTGTTCCTCCACCATTTCTTTAATACATGACCTTAATTCAAGGATGAATGATCCTAAGGGAGAGATATTGTAACACCATAAGTTCCATTATACATATGTGGTTATACCTAACTTTGATGAGTTTCTACGTGTATTTAGGTGTTAATATCATTATTAAATGTTGAAAGAGTCTTGGAGGAGAATTAAGATCATAAAGAACCCCTAGCACAATATTGAGTTGAAGGGCTCCTTATTGAGTGATTTTTATATAAGATTCTACTTCGATCAACTTCAAATGAACATATATCTTATAATGTAATAAGTTACATGCACCATAAAATAACAAATTAAAGGTATTTGAGTCTATTTTTCCACAAAATAAATTATTTGTCAATTCGAGATATATGCACAAAATTATTCCCACTTTACTGGGAAGTGCGGAATTTTCTGTAGGGAATTGTGGTTGCTATTTGATGTTCTCCCAAGGTGACAAATGTGTGCCAATGCATAATAAAATGTTATATTATCACCCAAAGGTCTTTTTTATTTGAATGATTTCATTCTTCTCTTTTTTTTTTCAAGATGTAGGTTGGTTTTCTCTCCTTCCCTCATCCTCCAACATCAAGGTAAGTTCCTTTAATGAAATTCCAAGTTTCCCTGTACACTACCCTAAGCCCCAGCCTAGAGCGGTCTGTGATGGGCCGGTATTCAGTACCAACAGAACATAAGAATAGAAAAAGAGATAATTAGAAGGTGTGATAGAAGACAAAAGAAAATCGAGCCACAACACCAAACATAAGAAAAAAACCACGAGAACTTGTTATCATGACTGTAGAGCGTCTATACATATATAAAGAACAAAATATGATATAACCCACCATGGGGAAAAACCATGATATTTCTATCCAGAAAAAAATAGGACATCTCAGCATCAGAAGGAGAACCGGTCTGACTGAACACCAAGTGCTCACCATATCAACAAAAAGATCTTCCACCTAGAAAGCACGATCGTATCCTCATTGCTGACTCATACCTAGATCTGTACCACAAAAAAGGATGCAGAAGTGCAATATGAATACCAAGTGCAGTATGAATACCAAAAATAACGGCTACCCTGGAGGAATTATAGGACGATTGAGAAAAAGAAAAATAAAAAAGTAATGTGCACACAAGAATAATTAAGTCAATAGCACGGAAGTGAATCCAAGTCACATACAAATCTAAGGCTAGTGTGGCATATACCTTGAACTCCAATGTAACTAATAGGCTATAAGACCATAGAAGAATATAAAAGAAGTAACGGAGTAAATTATCCACAAGTATGTAAGAATGAATCCACAAACCTAAAAAAAAATAGCAAAAAATACCTAGCTATGAAACAACATATAAAAATATCAATTACTCAATGAGATGCTCCCTGTAATCCTAAAGGGCACAAAAAAGTGTGAATGATGCAACACAAAGGAGTTCAGAATAGTAAATAAGTGTCGGCATGCTACCTCTCTGGGATACTCCCCGTAAAAGAGGGATTAACGGAAGACTCAAACCATATACCTCTTCATTGTAGTATACCTCTATCCTAGGCTATACAACATGACTAGCTTGTCTAGCTTGGTCGATAGGGCTTATGGAGGGACTCAAACCAACATGCAAAATCCCATATACCCAGCAGGACTCAAACCCTGTGCAAAACCTCGTAAAACAACAACTCGGTCATAGTCATCAAGGAAAAAAATTCTAAAACACAGGCGCAACCCCTATATCATAACTCTGTAGAAACCCCAACTCCAGTCGTTTAGACATAAATAAGACATATTAGAAGCACAATGGTGACAGTATAGTAGTTTAAAGTCAGGCGCAGTAAGAAAAGTACATATAGTACATTAAAAGTCTCTTTCGTGTCGAAGACAATGAAAACAGGTCATATTATCAATTTCAAACTCCAAATCCAACTCGGCTACTCATATACAAAAAATGTATGTATACTCACCAAACACAGATAAAATAGACTCCTAGATCAACCTCTAGGACTTCAGCCTAACCGGGAAATAGCTACGAAGCTCTAACAGCTAGTCTTTCCCCTCCCCTCAAACTATGTTCCAGAGTTGGCGTCAAATATACCTGCAGGGCTACATGTCCCCAGGGTAAGTAATCAAGCTACAAGACATCTATATGGGCCATGGCCCAAAACAATAAATGTAACGGGTCTTTAACTATAAAATCCCATCCCTGAGCTGTCACTTTACGGTAGATATACAATGCTAACACATAGACTAAAGAGAGTAGACCATATCTTACATGGCATAAGTGAAAACCTCGATAATCACAATGGAAGAAGCCAGCGACAAAAACATAACCGATGAGTCAAGAGGTGTAAAACAAGAACCATATAGCTACAGGAATAGAAGGGTCAAAATCCAAATTAAAAATGAGTCTGTAAACCCTCGTATCTCAAAAAAATAGAATATTTATCCACAGTGTAGAGCACATCTTATGGAATATATGGTAGAAAATTAGGATTAAGAAAATGGTACAAAAATGAATATATAATCCCAAAAGGTTATGTAATATATATAAACTTACAACTAAAGAGAAACAAAGAAATTAACTAGGAGAAATGATCATATAACCACCATAATAAATTTCTATGGATTATAACCGAAAAATACACCTTGAAAGGCCCATAATTTGCTCTAAAAACTCAATGGAAAAGGTTTTAAATAAGTTAGAAATAAGTATCTTTCGTGAATAAGGAGATGTATATAGCTTCTACCAATTGTCGATAAATCAGCCAAATGGACCGATTTAGGGAACTGGCTATTTTATAGACCAAATGGAAAATTTATTAGCCCCTTATTTATCATCTATTTGGCCGATTTATCGATTAATGCGGTCATTTATGACATATTTATTTTGAAATTTTCCAAAGAAGTACAGAATGGAAACCGAGTTCCATTTCCACAAGACGTATATGAAATCTTCATGTAGTATATATTAAAGACTCAATGAAATTGATAAAATACGGATCCGAGATTGTATAAGTTACAAGAGACTCAAAGACAGAATATTAAAAAGGGAAACGATCTATAAGGAGTCCTGGGAACCAACCTGCCGGCCTTAACAAGTCATAAAGAACTTTTGTAAGCTACAAGGATGCTCTAGATGCAAAATAAATCATGAAAACACATAAATATCCATGAGGGACATTACAATATCCACCAAAAAAAAGAACAGTGAATGTTTAGTAGGAAGGGAGTGCCTAAACAATCAACAAAACATGGGTATTAGGCTCGTATATCCCTCTCCGTCTCCCAGGGAGCCTCCTTGAATGGACGACGAGCCTAATGAACTCTCATAACGGGAATATCTCTTGACCTGAAACATCCCACGTCTCATCCTATAATGGCCTCAAGCTGCTCTATATAGATTAAGAGATCATCAAGGTACACTAACTCATGGTGGAACACATAAGAAGGGTCGGGTACATAGAGGAAAAAATAGAGATGTGGAAAGCTAATGCTAAATCAGGAGGAAAGAGCAATATGGAGGTAAAAATTCCATCTCACTCAGTGATCTCACAAGGCCCAATATTACTGGGGTTAAGTAAACTCCTCCGACCGAATAGCTAAAACCTGTAAGAATACCATATCTCTAATTATGAACTCAAAGGGATAAATCTTACGACCTTCGTTGCACTTCTGTCTACTCTACGCTTCCTGAAGTCTGTCTTGGATAACTCTGACCCTCACTATAGAATCTTGAACCAAATATGAAGTCTATGTTAAAAATCTCGACATTATTGTACCAACCAATCAGCAATCTGGAATGTCTACCATATAAAGCCTCAAATGGTGCTATATGAATTATATAATGGTAGCTATTATTATAAGGGAAATCTACTAATGCCAAATGATGATCCCAACTACCACCAAAATTAAAAACACAAGCTTGGAGCATTGCTTGAAGTACCTGAATGGTCCGCTTAGATAGACCATCAGTCTATGGATGAAAATCAATACTCGAAGCTACCTCTGTATCCAACTCTCATTGTATGGTCCTCCAAAAATAGGAAGTAAACTTTGTACCTTAATCTAAAATAGTAGAAAATTGAACCTTATGCAGATGAAGAATCTTCTTAACATATAAAACAACAAGTCTCTCAGCACCCTTAGCTGACGAAGTCTGGAAATGAGAGGATTTGGTCAATTGATCCATAATGACCCATATATAATCATGTCCCTTGGAATTGACATGAAGTCCAAAAAAAGTCCACGATAATCCTCTCCCACATCCACTTAATAATTAAAAGTCCCTATATTACACCACAAGGTTTTTGGTGCTTGAACTTCACCTGCAGACAGTTCAGGCATCGGGAGATGAATCTAGTAACATAGGATCTCATCCGTCTCCATAAATAGTGTTATGTCAAGTCTCTACACATCTTCACTATACCCGGGTGTATGAAACATGTAGTAAATTGGACCTTACAAAGAATAATCTAAATCAACTTATCAACCCTAGAAACACATATACAATGGACGCCACAACACCATCTGAATTTAATGAACTGCCGTTTTAGTCTCCCTTTAGAACCAACTCTTGTATATGCACCAAGGATTTATCCTCACACTGTTGCTATCTGATCTGATCAAATAATGTAAGTCTATCCTCAACATGTGTGACTATTCTTCCTGGAACTCAAATTTCTAACCTGACATTTTTTTTGCTAGAGACTGAATTTCTAAGGACTATGGTCTCTCTGAAATAGACATGTACGCCAAGCTACCCATGCTAATTGCCTTCCAGATAAAAAAATCTACAACCACATTCACGCTGCCCAGAATATAAATAATGTTGATGTGATAGTGCTTCAAAATCTCAACCCATCTCCTCTATCTCATGTTGAGCTCCCTTTGGATCAATATATGCTATAAAGTTGGATGGTCTGTGAAAATCTCCATAAAGGTAATGTCTCCAGGTTATTATAGCGTAAAATACTACATTTAACTCCAAATCATGTATGAGGTAGTTGTGCTCATGAACCTTCAACTAACGTGAAGAATATGCTATAACTCTTCCTTGCTGCATTAATACACATCTTCAAAAAATAATTAAGGAATTACAGTAAACTATATATACATAGCCCTCAACTGGAAGTGACAATTTTTGTCCTGAAGTGAGCAACTCCTTATGCCTCAGAAATCTAGACCCACATTCCTCAGACCACTGGAAAGGAACATTCTTTTAGGTCAATTTAGTCAGGGGAGATTCTATGGAACAAAAGTTCTACGCAAAACATTTGTAATACCTAGCCATTCCAATAAAAATGTAAACCTCAGAAGGAGTATTAGGTAGAGACTAATCCTAGACCGATGTGATTTTTGGATCCTTACTAATACAGACACAACATGCCCCAAGTAACCTACGGAGTACAAAAAAACTAACACTTCGAGACCTTATCAGAGAGTCACTTAGTCCTCAAAGTCTAAAGTATAATCATCAAGTGCTCCTCATGTTGTTCCCTACTCCAAGAGTAAACCAAGATATCATCAATAAACACAATCATGGAGGAATTCAATTAAGTCCTAAAACTCTAGTTATAAGATCCATGAATGCGGTTGGGGCATTAGTCAGCCCAAACGACATAACCAAAAACTCATAATGTCCATACCTAGTTTGGAAGGCCGTCTTTGGGATATCCTCAGCCAGAATCCTTAACTGGTGGTAACTTGACCTCAAATCAATCTTTAAGAACAAAATAAAACTCTTTTTCCTATAAGAAAGATCATCAATATGCAAAAATAGATACCTATTATTAATTGTAACTTTATTCAGATACCTATAATTAATACAGATGTGCATAGTCCCATCCTTCTTTTTCACAACCAACATTGGAGCGCCCCACAGAAGAAACACTAGGATGGGTAAGACCCTTAGCAATTAAATACTAGATCTGAATGCTAAGCTCCCAAAGATCGGCCTAAGCCATACATTAAAGTGAAATAGAAATGTGTCTAATGCCCATCTCAACCTCTATAGAAAAATCAATGGCACACTCGGATGGAAGGCTAGGAAAATCATCATGAAAAAACGGAAATCTCTAATAGTGGGAATAGACTCAAGGGTAGGAGGATCAGCTCTCACATCATCAAAAGAACCTAAATAAGGTAAAAAACCCCCAGTCATAAGTCTACTGGCCTGAATAGAAGAATAACTAGTAAAACCTTGCCATACAACAAGGGGTACACTAGCATGAATATCGTGATGGTCTTAGAATAACAATCTAGAACCATATGATGATGGGAAAGCCAATCCAATACCAATATCACATAAAAATTAATTAACTCTAGATCCACAATATTAACCCAAGGGTACAACTCTTGTATAGTAATAAAACAAGCTCAGTCAATCAGATCCACCACTAAAGACTCACATACAAGAGCAAATACTCATAAGGACGTAGGTTAAGGATCACACACAATACCCACCAAGGTGCAAACTACACAGGAACATAAGAATGGGTAGAGCCATAGTAAAAAAAAAAGTTAAAGCATGATGACCAAAAACAGGTAACATACCCATGATCACAGCATCTAAAGCCTCATCTTAGGATCTATCAGTTTAGCAAAAAACCGGTGGCATCCATCGACCTTCTGATCTCCTCCTCGAACACCTCATATGCCCCTCTATAACATACATAGAAAATGCAAGCCACTATTTGTCCTTCTCTAACTTGTGTGGTACTACCTAATAAGGCCATGTAGTTTGTGCTACTAGCTGAACAGCCCAACATGGACACTATCTATCAAAATAGACTAGCTTGCCAGACTCATAACATCCTTGGGCTCTACCCTTACTAGAACCACCAACCAAACTACCCAGGCCACCTAGTGGGTTAGCTACTCTAAACCCGATCAGTTGATTATAAGGAGGCCTGTACTGATCTAGACTACCCCTGCAAAAAAAATTTCTGCTTCTTCGAGGTTTGTGTTTGTCATTATAATCTCCCAAGAGGTCAATACCCACTAAAATCCCCCTGGAGGAGCTATCTCGTATCGTCGCCCTTTGGGCTGAATGATAAAGTCACTCCATAGTGCGACCAGTTGATTATAAGGAAGCCTGTACTAATCTAAACTACCCCTGCAAAAAACTTTTTTTGCTTCTTCGAGGTTTGTGTTTGTCATATAATCTCCCAATAGGTCGATACCCACTGAAATCCCCTTGGAGGAGCTGTCTCTTATCAGCGCCCTTAGGTTGAATGATAAAGTCACTCCATAGTGCGAGCATAATCAAATACTACCAATAACGGACTACCTTGAGAGACCAAGAACTCAACCCCATCTGCTACTCTAATCTCAGCCCGACTACAAAGAGGCAAACTTGTTCATCCTCGGTCAGAAAGATAGTAGTACCTTATCTCAAAACCTGAGTAAAAAGGGTCCCATACTCAATAACTATCATCGAGCACTGCTGTAACCCAAGAAAATGAGCCCTATTATCCTCCTGAATACTCTGGGAAACAAACTTATCCATATTGGCATCAACAAACTTGCCCCATGTCATAATCAGTGACCTTGTCAGTCTGCTTTCCTAGTATAATCTCTACTAAGCCTTCAAGCTGATATATAATAAATTCCACTACATGTGTATCCCTTAAGCCCAAACATTGTAACCTCTCCTCTATGAACTCATAAGTTTTCTTCTCGGAGTTAATAGAAAATCTTTGAGGCCCCATATTGATAAAGTGATTGAGCATTTTCCTATCCTTCAAAAGTTATAACAGTAGCTGCAGGCTGACTCTAAACTGGTAGTACCTCTAAAATAGGCTTTGGAGAAGGAACTATCAGTGCTTCTGGTGTCGTCCAAATTGGACGAGTTGGGGCACCCTGTGACTCTCGTTGAGATGATGTTTGGATCCTATTAGTAGACACCTTACAATACATGGTGCATATATATGCTTCCACATCTCTCTATGTGCCTCATCAAAAGGTGGGGACACTAGTGGTGGAGGTTAATCTATAGGTGCACTATTAGGTCATTCGGCTCGGCCTCATCCATAACTTTAATTTATCCTTTCCCCGGACTATGGACTTCTACAAAGGCAGGAGAGCATCATCTATAGTAGCGGTAGTAAGCATACGAACCATTTACAAGGAGTGAAGCCAAGATACGTCTCCTAAAACCAATAGAGAAATTTACAGAAGAAGAATCAAAAGAGGATCATATTTTCCTAAGAGAGACATGTAACCTCCAAAGATTTGATAAAGAAGTCTATGTACCGATCAGCAGGACTCTACTGGACACTTGTTCCTATAGCCAAG
>JBDJHY010209122.1:0-11451 GCA_039654485.1 Withania somnifera | reverse complement strand
AACAGTGTGTTCTTGCGGGTATCACCTATGAAAGGTGTGATGAGGTTTGGGCAGTGGGTTAAGTTTAGCACTAGGTATATTATCCCTTTTAAAATCCTAGGTCGCATTTGTAGTGTTGCTTATCAGATAGCCTTTTCTCCGATGTTTTAGTTATACATCCGATTTTTCATGAATTTGTGTTAAGATGGTATGTTCCTTGTGATTCTCTTGTGCTTCAGTATGATTCAGTTCTGGTGGATGATAGTTTGTCTATGGTAGAGGATCCATGCTCATTTTCTCTAAAGATGTGAGAATGTTGAGGTCTAGGGAGATTCTGATGGTAAAGTGGAGGGATCATCTAATAGACGAGGCTACTGGGAGATCAATGGTGAGTTGCTGGCTCAGTATTCGCAGTTGTTCATGCCTTTAGGTACTCTTTTTTTCTGAATTTCGGGGACAAAAATATTTTTAATAATGGATATTGTAATGACCTTTCCAGTTATGTTTTTGTTATCACACCTTTACTATATCTTAGAGCATTCCATTAGCATCCCCAAGTCATTTATAACTTGTTAGGACTAGTGATTCATTTCTTGAGTATTTCGTTTAGTTGTTATATCCGTTTTTCTATTTTAGACCCTTATTTTTTGAAGTTGTTGATTTCAATCAACATTCTTTAAAAAAAAATTAGGTATCGAATTTTGATAGTTATGTTAGCTTCGAAATGTAAATTTTGGTCTAGATGAACTTTTTGTTTGTGTCCGAAAGCCTTTGTTGTGATTTTATCTCGTTTTGTCTAATTTTAATATTTTAGAGCTTAAAAGTTTGACTTCAAACTTTTGTTGATTCGAGCCTCAGATTAAAAATCTAACTATGTCATCAAATCCAAAATATTGGGTTTAGGTTAGGTGAGTTCCTTGTTAGGACCTTGAGCTAGCCGAGCTTATTTTGAGTACTCGATTAGAATTATGAAATTTAAGTTGGGAGTTGACTTTAGTTAATGTTTTGCTGAAACGATCTTGGATTGGAATTCCATTTGCTTCGTTGAGTCTAGAATATCATTTCCATATGGTAACATCTTTGGTTTGTGTTTATCGGTTATGAAGGCATTCTGAGAACTTGAGTTTATTTTTAGCTGTGTTTTTACCTGGTACACAGTTTTGGTGCAGCCCAAGAGCACTCTACACGATCGAGTATCCCTTTACGTGATTACGATGATATTTTTTTTTGTGATTTCATACCAGGTCAACGCGATCGCGAAGGTCTATTTTCCTTGATATCATGATCGCGGCCCTCATGGACGCAATCATGATATGTAATGCACATGGAAGTATAAATACCATAAAATCCAATTTTATTTCATCTTCTTCATTTTTTTCTCTTTAAATCTCAAATATCCTTCATTGGTAAACCTTGGAATTTTGCATGTAACCTTGGAAAACGTTGGGGATAACATTTCATCAACTGTTCTTCAATTAATGGTAAGTTTTCACTCTAATTTCATTGAAATTCATTCCTAATTTCCCAAATCTCATCCACTTTATTTTTTACTTTATTCATTGATTCTAGCTTATTCTTAGTTTTATTTAACTCTAAATTTTTTGTATAAGTTCCTAGTAATAACAGAAATGCATTGATACCTTTTGTTTGGAGTTTTTAGTTGTTTGGCATATGGACCTAATTTGACTCGGATTTTGACCTCGAAAAAAATCATATCTTTATGGGTATTATTTGATTCCTTATAATGTGTAAATTATTATTTTGCTAGTTTCGTGATAGTCCAAATTCGTTTGAAAAATTTTAGAGTTATTTGAGCTATTTTCTCGATATTTGCAAGCTTGATATTCGGACGTCAGACAGACTATGTCTTACCGATCTTAGCTTGGATTTATATTTGAAATACCTATAGTAATTAGCTTTCCTTGGAATGAGTTTTTAGTATTGACACCTTTGACTCTGTTCGCTTCTTTTAGTCCGATTCTTGAATTTCGCTTCAGTATTGCATTATGATTGTAGATTATGCTATGACCCTGTGTGGTCTTTATCCATTTTGTAACATAGATGTTGAATTATTGAAAATGTCCATGAGTATCAAACATCTACTAGCTAGTTCATAAATTGTTGCAGTAATATGGAGCTAGTGCATGGACGGTAGGAGTGATTGTGATCCTTGTGCATGAAATTTTCATGAAAATCAGTTTTTATGCATTGATTTTTATTATTTTATGGCCAAGATCCCAACATCGCTGATTTTGAAATCTTGCATGATTATGTGGGCCCCTTTCAGTAGTATGAGATTAAAATGATTATAAATGACGATTTTCGTTAGTTTTTTTTATGATAAATGGTTAAAGATAAATTTATCCGCTGATTTTTAAATAACACTACAGTCATGAAGGCCGGACACTAGACATTGAGATTTATACTAATTTTAGTCTTAGTGAAGCTCAAGAAATTATATTGAGTTTTATATTGATTTAAACCCGATAAAGGTCGGGCAACAATTTAGAATTTTATATTATTGAGATAGACCTAGTTCAATCACAGGTATGAGGTATTGAGTTAGTATGCAGTAACATCCTCCATGGACATTTTCGATTCGTTATAGTGAGCGATTGGAGGAGGGGTATACAAGGGGGTAGAGATATACAAGTGAAGACCTTTCATAGGTTCTACCTACTGGACCTACAGGTACCGGAGAAGGAGAATACACGTTTTTACTAGCATCATATTATATCATTCTACATACCTCAAACTTTATTTGTTATTTGCTGGTTGTACTCCCCGATTGTATGGGCAGACGGGGAGTTTGATTTCAGTTGTATGTATCCCTCAAGTGTATGAGTGCTCATTGGAGTTTTTGCTTACTTATTTCATCATTTAGCCTCATGTATTATTGTTGATTATATTAGTTGGTTTTTCTTCATATTGTATAGTATTTCATGACTTAACTATAGCTATCTCTTTTTTTTTCTTTTTATTGAGATTAATGGTATACCGCCATATTTGTTCTCATGTATTATCTCTTGTTAGTTGAGCATGGATTTATGTACATTCTTATTCTCTTTTGCTTGAATCTTCAATATTCATTAGCTAACTTGATAAGATTGTTTACTTGCCTACGTCCTGGTATAGAATATTTATACATTTTTTGGTGTTATTTAGAAACTTTTTTTTATTCATAGTTGTAGTTTGACTCCCTTTGTAAATTTATTTAAGAAAAAGAAGTAAAAGAAAAAGTCCACAAATATGTGTTGGACAAATGTAAATATCAAATTAATTATATTAGTTTAAATAAGTAAATAACTTATACACAATAAATTTTTTAATTAATTTTAAAGTCCTCAAATTTAGAACTTTCGATTATGTTCAAATAAAGAATAATTTAATGAAGAATATTTAATTGACTTGTAATCCTAAAAAAAATAACTAAATGTGAATTTATTTTAATCTTCTAAATCTTAGGCCGATAATTAAATGATAATTATTTTAAAAAAACAATAGTGAACAATACGACTACCATATACATGAACACAATAATATAACATAATTATTTATAATAAATTAATAATAATAATAATAAATTATGACAAAATAGAAGATAGACAACCTAAAACACTATGACAGAGAACAGAAAGTCATAATGCCAATACTTATTTTAAAGTTTATTTTCCTATAGGGAATAATTTGAAAGTCATAATGCCATTACTTATTTTAAAGTTTATTTTCCTATAGGGAATAATTTCATCATACCAAATATATTCTCTTTTTAAGTTTTTTTTAAATATTTTATCTTTACAATTTTAAATTTTCAGTGAGGGCATGTATTACAAGTTACGTAGCAAAGTCGGTTGATACATTTGTTAGTCCAAATTAATTTTATGTTTACTGGCTTTCAAATTATACGTATTATCTCATATTTGAGTTTTATTAAATCGATTGAGTTTTATATTTTATAGTAAACGAACGAATTTCAAGTGGGATTTTAAAACAAGAAAAGATTTATAAAACATAATTTCAGAATTTTAAAGTATTAAAATATTAAAATATCAGAAGTTTTTATCTTTTACAAATAAGTAAAAGTTCTAAATAATATAAGATGAAATCCATTATAATTTGGTTTCCTTGATTTTCACCATATCCCGTATGCCATTTTTCTTCTTCTTCTATGCGTATTTGCAAACATATATTTTGTAAACATTTTATTAATATAAGAAAGACACTTATACCTAAAAGCAATATGAAATTTCGAGACTTTTTTGGTGTGATTCGACAATGTTTTCCTTAAACTTGTTTAGTTATGGGATATTCTTAGGGCTGTTTCGTATGCGGATAAAATAATTCTAAAATTATAATTTTGGGATTATGATTGTTGAATTAATTTATATTATTTAAAAAATAATATAAATAATTTCATTTTATCCCATTTTGGATGAGATAAAGTAGGATATTCTATTACTATACGTGGTATTAAATTTATACCATGTTTAGTTGACGGCATAAATTAGTCCCGGATAAATTTCTACCATCAATTAATATGGTATATAATTTTAAACCAAGTTTAATGATTGGATATCCCAACTTATCTCGCGTATCAAACGACCCCTTAGTACTTTAATAAGAGTACTAAATATGATAGCTATTCATTTTAAAGTCTTCAATATTACGATAATAACTATCTATTTATATAGAATAAGAGAGACAAAGGCATGGTTTTCATCCTGGGGTAGTCCCCTACAGTGACTGGTAACCAGATGGGCCCTTCAGGCATTATCCCTGGGTAAACGTTTGGAGCGGTTGGCTAGTCCGCCGAAGATTATCTCGGTCAATTTCGAGTTGGTCGAAGCATGTTGAGACGATGATGCTAACAGCAGCACCATTATCCACGTACACCAGGTGTACTTCTTTGTTCTCCATGATCATCTTTATTACCAAGGTGTTGACATGGGGCATCGCTCTAGGGACGACATCTTCCTCATAAAAAGTGATGACTTCTTTTGAATTGAACCGCTTATGACGAGCTTCTTCCGAATATATCCTCCTTGCCTCAGCTATTAGAGCAGCTTGTGATACTCCTTCCGAGGGCCCACCAAAGATTGCTTGTATTGCCCTCGTGACATTATTGTTTTGGTTCTGAGGAAGGGGTAAAGCTAGTGTTGGGGCCACATTCATATATTGCTAGTTGAGGCCTACAGGAATGTGGTTGGGGTTGAAATGACCGCCCTGACCTAGGTATCCTTAAGTGGGGTATTGGGGATATTGGTTCTGAGGTAATTCCCACCTCCTATACTGTTGGTCTCGACCCCGACCACCTGAATTGAATCCTCGCCGCACCTGGGTCTGGTAGTTTCCTCGGCCACCTCGTCTGTGACCTCGGGAGGAACTTGAAGCGGTAGTTGTGTACTGTGTCGGCACACCTCACTTCAATCATTCTTCGATCTCCTTGATGAGATCCTTGCACGTCTCGGTCTGATGACTGTCATCATTATGGAAGTGACACCACAGGCTCCGATATCGTTTAGTGGTGGGGCCTGTAATGCCTATGGTGGCCTTAGCACGTCATGGTGAATTGCTAAGATCTCAGATCTTGAATTCGTCATAGGGGTCAGGGTGCCTTCAGAAAATTTTGGCTCACGCCTTCCCCTATTCAGCTTGTCGAAGACGTTCTTCTTGGAGATTTTCTCATCCTCGGGCTTTTTCTCCGACCTATTGCCCTCCCGCTTTTTCCTGTTGGCCTCATTCGTAGTGGCAAAACTTCTCACCACCTTGAACAACTTTTGTTTTGTTTATGGTGAGTTTCTCCTCAGCTCGGCTTAGAGATAACCGGGCTGGAGTCCATTCAAAAAAGCCAAGATGACAAGTTGGTCAGTCTTGCTTTCTATATGCAGGCCTTTTTCTGTGAAGTGCTCTAGGTACGCACTTATGGCTTCGTCCCCTCTTTGTTTGACGTCTAGGAGGTCAGCAGAGTTTTTCACCATCTTCTTCTTCTAGTAGAAGCAGGCGTAAAAGAGCTCAGCCAATTGGCCAAAAAAAGTGATGCTGTTTTTGGGCAAGTCATCGAACTAGATCCTGGCTCTTTTAACTAGAAATTCTAGGAACACTCTGCACATGTGCTTCCTATTGCATTGGCGATTCACCATCTGGAACTTAAACTGGGATAAGAAGTCACTTGGGTCAGTGCTTTCATCATACGGCTTGATCCCAAGGGATTAGATGCCCTTTGGTAAGGGCGTGGTCATTATGGCCTTGGAGAATGGGGTAATTACGTCCCCCGCCTCGTCGATTCCCAAAATTCTATCTAATTCAGTTATGATAAAATTCTTTTGAGGAGCCTTGCTATGGCTAACTTCTTCATCATGATCTCGGAGTGGACTCCGACCTCGACGAGGGCTATGACTCAGACATCGTCCCTCTGACTGTACTGACTTCCTCTTCTTGAGACATGGATACTCGTCACTAGAGAGGGAATCGGTTGACTCTAGTGAACCTTGTCGGGGTCCCTCTCCCGATTCTTGATTTTCCCCTTGATTGGGTTGAGTATCCTCATGAGACCTCATCTCGAGGTGTTCAGTCCACCACCGCTGAAACAAAGCCTGGTACTCCTGGGCGAATCTTTCTGCCGCAGTCGGCTGAGCATTTGTCATCTTCCACCCTTGGTCGTTTTGCCGGCCAGGATGAAGGGCGGGATTTAGGTTTGCTTGTGCCTTTCCCCCGCAGCCTCTACCACCTCGGCTAGAACCGTCGTGCGTCATGGTTCGACCACCACGACCTGCCCCTCGTGTGCTTTGCTTCTTGTATTGACCATCTTTTTAGAGTGTTTGTGTGCTAATATTTAAAAACAAAAATTTCTGTAACTATCGGTCCCACAGACGGCGCCAACTTATATATATTTCTTTTCTTTTAATCGTATTATACAATTTTTTATTTTTTTCACATGATCTCAGTTATGTTTGTTATACAATTGTAACATGGAATGAAAAATAAGATTATACATTTGCAAATAATATTTTTACTTTATGCAATACAATTGCTTTTGTCTCATTTTTATATAGCACGGTTTGATTTGACATGATATTAAAATATAAAATTTTGTAAGTTTGTATTTAAAACAACTCTTAGATATTTTTGTAATTCATTTCACAAAGTATAAAAGAAAATTTTTTAAAGTTAAATTAGTGGAAAAATATTTAATCGTCAAAATAGAAAGTTAAAATCATTGTTTTGTTTGACAAATGGATTGAAGATGATATTTGTATTTAATTCAAAAGATATTCAATAATCATAGGGTTACTCTTAAATTTGATGAATTTCTTTTTATTAGATATATCGGGTAAAGAAGTAAGATTCAATTGTAAGAATATTTTTTAGTAATTATATTTAATTTTTTCAAAAAAAAATAATATTATAATTTTTTATAAATATGTTTCTTTTATATTAACCACACATTGCATGGGTACGAAGACTAGTATAGAATTATATAATAAAATAGTAAATAATAATTTTATTTATCATAAAATATTTTAATAAAAAATAAAAAATAAATTAATATTTCTAAGGACCTACAAGCCTTTATTGCGGCATTAACAAAATGAGCTTCATCCTATGATAATATTTGTGTCCTATTGGCTTGTCAAAATAGACTCCACAATTATAGGGGAAAATTTTCTGTGAATAGATGAATAAATAAATGAAAATTCAAAAAGAAAAATTAATATTTTTCTAAATCGACAATGACACAGATTGACAAAAATGTTTTTTCGCTTCATTTAAGCTTGACAAAGACAAGTTATTGAATCTATAATTAAATTTGACGTTAAACAAAATATTTATTTACAATTTAATAACATATAAAACTATTATCCGTATCTCAAATTAATGTATGTTGAACAAAATATTTATCTATAATTTAATAATGTATAGAATTATAATTCTTATCTCAAATTAATGTACGCTGCAACAAGGATCACAAATGTGAAGTCTCTGACTTGTTGAAATAGCACAAGAACTGAAGCACTATCATATTCACTTAGATTATCCCTACAATTGTTTAGTAAAACATTTTAAAATAAAATTTAAAATATGAAAATCACTTTGAAAATTATAACTTTAACAGTTATGCCTCTCATATCGAAATCATCAAGCATCTTTTTTCCGATAAATTTTCAATCATCGAAAATTATAATTTTTACATAGGCCAAAACTAATAGTTAAACGAAGCACATATTGATACGCAAGAGCGAAATTATATTCAAGTCAAGCGTTCGTCTGGACTCTTTTTTGGTGGAAAATTATACTATTTTAAATGATTAAAATTATTTTTTATGTATATATTGTAGATGGCAACCCAAAAACAGATTTAGAATCCCCTTTAAATTGGTTGGAATGTTTATTTTGTAAATTCTGATGTGAAATTTATCAACAAAGAATCGACTGCGTTTTTGTTTAACTAGAAACTCTTGAGACATGACCTAAAGCATAGACTTAAACCTTCTCAAAGTGAACCAACAGGAGCATAGTACAAATAACAACTTCATGCAGGTTTCTAGTTTACTCGAATATCAACAGTGCACAAAGTCTAATAAATATAGCTTGAACAAGGAATCCCACAAGACCAAAACCTAGGAAAATGACTATTTATACATGAATTTAGAAAGTTAAATCCGAAACAAAATCCAATCTATTTAAAACAAAAGTAATCAAAATCTAACCATTAGCAAACATCAATACCTCCCTGTTCACTAGAAATTAAAGTTTAAACCATTAAAAGCTTAATTAGAGAAAGGAAAATAAAAACTAACCTTCATATTGAATGTTTGTAGTAAGTACACAAGAGACTAAAACCATTAAAGCAACCAATGTTCTTGAAAACACTCAATAAAATAAGAAGGATACTTTACAAGAACTCACCAACTAAACTTAATCATGCCAAGTAAACACCATTGAGTTCTAGGAAATGAACAATAACAAACATCAAACCACCTTTTTTTTTTTATAAAACAGGTCTATCAGGTTCAGTTTAAACAATTCCCAAAACATGCTGCAGAAGTGCTAAAATAGGAGGCCATGACCAAAGACTCATCAATACTTGTGAAAACAACCTAAAACAATCACAAAATGAAGACTTTTCCCTTTACCTTTTTTAACAGAGACCTATATAAGATTGGTAGTTAATAAAAAGCAAACAAAGAGAGAAACATGTCATGAGAATTCAAACTAGACTGTAGGAGACAGACCAAAGACCCATTCTTAGCAATTATTATCATAAACTAAGCATGTATACTATCCAGACTACAGTTCTAGCAATTATCTTTCACCAAAAACTCTAAGGAAACAAAAGAATGCAACACATAGACTTTACACGAACTCAACATGATCCAATCTTAAAGTGAATCAGGGAAGCTAAAACACTGGCCTAGTTACCCTATATTAGACAATACAATAAACCCCTATTTCAGTCGCCTTAAAGACTTGATACTCATACTGCTAAAACGTATTTAAACGAGCTAAATTTTTACCAAAAAACATGAAATCTAAACCATCAAAACCACATTTGTAAAGTTAAAAACAGTTAACCTATTTCATGATCGAATATTAACAAACAAACAAAGAAAAGGAAAAGGATATTACCTTGTTTGGAGCAGCAAACTAGGATGACAAACTAAAGACGATTCCACCTGATCTTTGGCAACTTATATTACTGTTGGTCAGAAAATGGATATGAGAAATTGCCCATCTCGTACGTCTAACGGATGAAAACGGAAAAATTAATGATGTTAAGGTAATCCAACGTCTTCCTCGCAGTTTGGTGAAGAACAAGAAGAGACTTTGGGGTCGTTTTGGTCAATTTTGGATAGATAAGTGAGGTTCTGTGAAGCTAGTACGAAGTCGAACAGAGAGAAAGGTTTTTTTGGAAGAGAGGAAATGTAGTACAAGGTAGTTTATCTGTGAAAATAGGCGCTTGAAGGAGCAATGTATCTCCTGTTGGAGTGTGAAACACACAAATAGTAACAAAAAGAGCCCTTGCAAACAATATCTTATAAAGTAAAAATAGATAGAAAATTTGGCGTAATTAGACTGGGTCGGATAGATATTCGGGCTAAATGCGTGTTCAATAACGGATTGAAAATTGATAATCAAATGGGTTCCTATTTGATTAAAATAGATTTGTAAAATTGACCGGATCAAATTTGAAAAATTAACCTGGATCGAAATTTTAAAATGGTCAAATTAATGACTAAATTTGAATTTAGACGAATAGCACCAATAAAATAATTAATCGAGCTTTAGATAAAAAAATCAAAAGTAACTATTTTGCAACAGTATTTATTTTTAACACAAAACAATTAACTCGGGCTTAATTTAAGTAACTTTGCGAGCAATAGCTACTTAAATCAAGTTTGGCACAACTTTTGGGAATCATTTAAATCCCTTTGAAAAACTAATATACATCTAGATTAGACATATCTTATAATTTTGAAAACTGGACTGTGATTAACTTTGAGAAATATTTTTTGAGTTTTGCCAATCAATTGTGAAAATTGTTTTAAACTGAAAGTTCAATAATTACTCAATAAAGAGTGAGTAAAAATTTGAGTGTCAACAACCGCCCCTTCATTTACCTAGGGTCGATGAAAGACACCTTTGATAAATGAAATTTGACTAACTCATTTTTTTACCGACCACTCAATTCGTCCTGAAAGAGGGTTATGGTGTGGACTTGAAGGAACTACAGCTAGATCCTGATAATTCAAACACTTGATTTTAAGCATAATTTCAATGATTTCTCAAGCTATCTTAGTTTCGAATTATGGTGAGACCATAAAGTTGTGAGAATGAGAGTATTGAAAAAGTTTGGATTGTATCCAAATCATCCTCGTAGAACACAACCTACATGTCTCCAAACTAGGGGAATCAGACTATTTAAAACTCAGCCACTTGAAAAGGTGATATCGTATGCTAAGATTAAGTTTGAGATAGGGATAAGCAATGAATAATAGGGTGAGGAAAAGAGACTGAAAAACTTTAAACTTGTTAAAATAAAAGAACATCCCACATGACTTGTGATAGGGGTGTGGTTTGATGGTGGTGAAAATCAATCCTCAATTCATATCTAGAGAGTTTGATATTCCTCCTTAGATTATATCTCATTTCGCTGCAAAGCAAAAGTTTTACGTTGCACTGCGTCCAATTCAGAATATCCCAGACTTGTGGTTCTATTTTCAAAATTTCATCCTCATGGATGGTCTCGACAAGATTGAAACAATATTTTTAGTAGAAATATAATTGAAAAAAAGGGATGTCCTTTACTATATTTGTATAATTTTCTTTGAAAGGGTTTTGTCAACATGTTGACATCTCGATGCTTTGATGGCATTCTCACTTTAGAAGTGATGAGTTGGCAGAATAAATGCCAATGTGTCATAAGGATGAACACTTGATGTATATCCATTGAAGAGAATCAAATGAAGAGTT
>JBDJHY010209112.1:0-10158 GCA_039654485.1 Withania somnifera | reverse complement strand
ACATCATCGCTTTTCTAAAAATTGATTACACAAAAATTCAGAAAAGTAATGTACAAAGTATCCATGTCCGTCGTTCTTCTGCACCAACAAAAACTTACAAAACCTAGAAGCCAAACTTGCACACTAAAGCAATCCATTCAATATAAAACAAGCCCAACTAGCACCAATTCAATCCAAATAAGCACACAACTATAAAACACATTTCAAATAGTAAATACATGAAAAAGAACACAATAAACTATGATCAAAAACACCTAAAGTTTGATTCAAAACTTAACAAAAGTCTCCAATTATATTCATAAAGTATCAAAAAATAACAATGTCATCAAAGTATATAAATCCTAAAAGGTACTCTCGACAAACTCATTATTATTCCTGGTCTCTTCTTTACGGGATGAGGAGGAGGAAAATGAGGAAGGAGAATATCGATAACCTCTACCATGAGCCATGTGGATAACTTATTCCTTTAGCTGCTTTATAGTTTTATCATGTTGTCATTTTATGTCACGGCCCAAGCCTACACCTTGAACGTAACAGGCATTCGGAACCACGTGTGGCCTGAGAGAATCACTTGGCTTGACATAAGATATGGATCATTGTTATACCCCCGATGTATTTCTTGTGATTCTAGTGCGTATTTCATGTTTTAGATAAGTAAGATAATGTTAATATACCTTTCCGGAAGCATAGTGATTATTGGGTATCATTCCTATATGTTAACAAGTGTTTTTGGACGTTTAGAAACCTTTAACGTATCACCTTTGGTAGTACTCCACAATGGAAAATGTGTCATCTTTTAACGTGGCATTAGATGTGCCAATTTTGGGACTAGGCGTGTTGGGTAAAGTGTCATGGTAGGTGGCACGTTTCAGTGTAAATTTCTTTAATTTAAATCTGTTCATGCATCCAAAGTTATTTTGGTTCTTTTACCCCACCATCTTAATGCTAAACTTTGTCATTTTAAGCTCTATGAAAACTCTAAAATACTCAACTAATATCTATTCTGTATATTTCCCTAAGTCTAAACACTTATACAATGATCAAAAGACTCCAAGATAGGGTTCTTCTCAAAAGTTTCAAAAACTCCATTCCATCATAAATTGTGGTGTATAAAAGCTTCATAAAGGTATTAAGAACTTTAGTGAGGTTTTTCTTCCACCCTTGTGTCTGAACCCTTCAGTTTCAAGTTTAGAATTTTGAGTAGTAAGCTATAGAGTTATCCAATTTATCTTGTATGTTGAGATTACCATTTCTTGTATGTTTCTTGTTGTTTAATGACTACTTTGTATGAGGTTCACATATTATTAATTAAAGTTGTATGTCTCTTGAGTTTTAGTCAAATCCATGTTAGTCATCATTAAAAGAAGCTAAGTTGTAGAATCATGTTCATAAATTATAGTAGAATCATGATGATTGGTCAATTTTTATAAATAGCTATGTCTTCAAGGTTAAAAACCTATTCTTGTAGCAAATGTCAGATTTCATGAACATTACTTGGCTAGTAAATTTATATCCAGTGTAACAACGTGTCAGAAAATAAATGATTTTTTCTTTATAAACAATAAGCCTAGTTCAACTCAGTGAAATTTAAAAGAATTTATAGCTACCTGAATTACAAGTTTTGAAAGAATGAGATGCAGTGTCAATTAGACAACGTTTGTCCAAAAGAGGCTAATGCAACTTTTTACTTGGTAATCTAAAATATTTTCCATTTTCCAAGGTAAGTTGCAGTCAGTAGTTTCTATTTTAAAAGTAATATTAGCACAAAAAAAAAAATTGGGTATGCTAACCCCTATCCAATAACGTGTTGGCAACCGTAGAAATCATAGCATGGTGCAATAAGAGCCTATTATAGCGCTTAGTAGATCTAATAAGATAGTTCAACCAATGTCCTATACCAGCAAGGTTTAGGGAACCTTACCAGTATGGTGAATATTGGATTTCGTAGCTAAATACACAAAGTATGTTTGTTATAAAACCTCCCATTGTAGTTCAGCTGTCAGTCAGTATAAGAAGGTCTTTTAAGAAGGTTTTAACCAAGTTCTTATTTATCTTGTTAAAACTAAAGAAGCTTTAAGATGATTATTGAGTTCACTTATACTCCTGAAAGTGAAGTTTTATATGTATAAACTGTCATTCTTGCATATTATTGCATCTTGAGATTTATAGTTCAGAGTCAGATTTGTTCATGCATTGCATAGTCTATTTCATATCTTACTGCAGCTAAACATATTAATATAGCATGTTCATGTTACCTTCATGCTTACTCAGTATATTCTAAGTACTGATGCATACTCTATTTCTTTATGCTTTTGTCATATAGATCCGGCTAGCCATCCACACGTACTCGGTTGACCAAATTGTACAGTTTCAGTCTAGCTTTTGGTGAGTCCTCATGGTTCGAGGACTAGCTTCTTGGATATTTATTTTTTTAGAGCTTGAGACTTGTTAAATTTTGTTAAGACTAGCTAGAGACTTCTCCTATCAACCTAGTCCTTCAGTTTATAGTAGATTACAAACAGATTGATGTAGTAGATTTGAGATTTGGTTTCAGTACTTTCTTTTTTGTATCTTATATACTTGATTCTTGTGAGATCCTATTAATACTCGACTTTATATTTTTCTTCCACTAAGTGTATGATTAAGTCGTTGTACACTAGATTTAAGGGTCTTCCAAGCCACTTGGTGTCTTCGGATGCTTTGTCACATCCAAGGGTGATCTCAGAGCATGAAAAACTTGGTATCAGCCAATTAGGTTCAAGTTTCCTACGATGTATGAAATTCAGGATTAAATATAGTCTCTTTTATGTGTGTGTAACACGTAAAAATTATAATTGAGAGGCTACTGAGCATTTAGGAAACTTTTTTTTTGTTTATGTCTTACTTTGTGCTGTTGAGTTTAACTCTAAGAATAGTTTCTAACTCGTGCTTTACATATTTCAGATCATGCCTCCTAGAAGAGAACCAGTCTGTAGACATCCATCTCATTAAGATAGAGATCAACTTTAACCTAATCAGGCTCCTCCAGTTCCTGATCCTCAGTAGGATAATGTTACCATTATTGAGTTCAAGAATAGTATTCTTTTATTATTCTAAACTATCATCAGTACAAGGTGGTAGTTTCAGTAGTTCGGCCAGTAGATTCTAATGTTAGTGTGGTTAGAGTGAGAGAGTTTCTCAGGATAAACCCTCTAGAGTTCCATGGTTTCAGAGTAAGGAAGGATCCAATTTACTACTGAGGTTCATCAGGTGTGTGATATGATAAAGTTGTTTGATGTGGAAAAAGTGGACTTAGAATCTTATTAGCTGAAAGATATTGCTAAGTCCTAGGATGATCAATGGAGGAAGAAAAGACTTACAGGTGCAGCCCTTTTTTCACGGGATGAGTTTGAGAAGGCCTTCTTAAGTCATTTCTTTTTTAAAGAGAAGAGGGAGGAGAGGACCCCTAAGTTTTTGAACTTGGAGTAGGGCTCTATGTATATGGTCGAGTATGGGATGAGATTTACTCACCTTTCCAGGTATGCACCAGACATGGTTGCTTCTATACGCAATCGAATGGGTATGATTTTTTCTGGTCTCTCCCCTTATCTTCTAAAGGTAGAGAGGACAACTATTTTGTATATTGATATGGATATCGATTGGTTTATGGTTCACTTAGAGTGGATCGAAGGTATTATGACAAGTCGAGGAGAGCCACAAGAGTAAGAAGGCCAATTAAATTTTGGCTAGTCTATGTTTGGCGAAAGGCATATGTCAAAGAAGAATTTTATGGAACCAGTTTCTTCGTCAGCTAGTAACCCTTTGAAGAACTTCAAACCTTATAAAAGTCAGTATAATCATACATCTAAGTCATTCTCTTATTGTAGTACTGTAGGAAGGTGTACTTTCCCTATGTATGGAAGGTGTGGTAAAATCCACACAGGTTGTTGCCTGGTTGGGTAGGATGATTGTTTTGGATGTGGCTAGGTTGGTTAGTACCTTCAGAATTTTCTTTCGACGGGTTTTTTCTAGATGTGGAAAGATAGTCCACATAGTTAGATATTGTCTATTAGGTCGATAAGGAGTGGTGGCAACAGAGTTCAGACTACTCTTTCTACTTATAACCAATATCTTGCCCGGTTCAATAAGTTGCTTCTTTTAATATTGGTGACTACCAGAGAAATCGTTATATGTTTTGGGCTCCATATAGAACCAGGAGTAGTGTCCTGATATGGCTATGGGTATATTATGAGTTTATGATATTAATGTGTATGCTTTGTTAGATCCTGAATCTACCCTATCCTTTGATTCCTCTTATTGGCTAGTGACTCTGGTGTCAATCCGATGAGCCTGTCTCTATCTCCATGCTAGTTAATGTCTCTATCATTGCTAAAAGAGTTTAACAAAGTTGTGTAGTGTTAATTCTCAGTAAAGTTATTCGTGATGATCTTATTGAGATAGATATAGTAGAGTTTGATGTCATCCTTGGAATGGATTGGCTTCACTCATGATATGACAGGGTTGATTGTAGGACTAGAGTTGTCAGTTTCACATTTCCTAATGAGTCGGTCCTCGTGTGGGAGAGTAGTGTAGCAGTTCCAAATGGTAGGTTTATTTCTTACTTGAAAACTAAAAATATGATCTTTAAGGGGTGTATCTACCACTTAGTTTGAGTTAAGGACTCTGATTCTCGTAGTTTGAGTTAAGGACTCTGAGTTCGAGAATCTAGATATTTAGTCAATTCTAGTAGTTAAAGTATTTTCTGATGTCCTTCTTGGGGATCTACCTGGAGTCCCTTCGGATAAGGAGATACACTTTGGAATAGACCTTCCAAAAACTTAGAGTATTTCTATTCTGTCATATAAAATCGCTCCAGCATAACTTAGAGAATTAAAAGACCAACTAGTAGATCTTCTAGATAAGGGGTTCATCAGGCCCAGTGTGTGTCCTTGGGGTGATCTTCTATTAGTGCAAAAGAAATACGGATCCCTTACAATATGTATAGATTATCGGAAGATGAGAAAAGTCACAATCAAGAATAAATATCATATCTTCAGGATTCATGACTTATTTGATTAGCTTCAAGGTGCTAGACACTTTTTAAAAATTGACCTCTATTCTAGCTATCATCAACTTAGTGTTAGGGAGAGTGATATTCCAAAAATATCTTTCAGAAGTCATTGCGGCCACTTCAAGTTCGTGTTCATGTATTTCAATTTGACTAATGCTCCTGTTGTTTTATGGACTCATGAACAAGGTGTTAAGCAATACTTGTTGAAGCAATTTGACTAATGCTCTGCAATTTTAATTCATGATATTCTGGTTTTCCCCATGAGTGTAGAGGAGCATGAAAACCACCTTAGAGTTATTTTTCAGACTCTTAAATACCTTCATCTCTATGCCAAATTCGCTAAGTCTGAATTTTGGCTAAAGTCAGTTGCGTTCTTGGGTCATCTTATTTATAGTAAGGGTATCTGAGTGGACTCAAAATTAAAATTAATATCATCAGAAATTGGGCTTGACCCACCTCTCCATTAGATATCAATAACTTTCTAGGTTTAGCTGGGTATTACCTCAGATTTGCTGAAGGATTCTCTTCCATAACTTATTTCTTGACCAGGTTGATTCTGAAAAATGTTAATTTTGAGCGGTCAGAATATTGTTTGAAAACTAGGTTGACTTTAGATCTGGTGTTGATACTTTCAGAGGGCTAAGAGGGTTTTGTAGAATATTATGATGCTTCTTGAGTTGGACCTGGATGTGTCTTGATGCAGAATGGTAAGGCTGTAGCCTATGCCTGCATACAACATAAAGTTCACGAGAAAAACTATCCTACTCATGATCTTGAGCTAAGATCTATTGTTTTTCCTTGAAAACTTGGATCTCGTTATCTTTATTGGGTGCATGTGGATATGCTTACCGACATAAGATTTTATAGTATGTGCTTGATCATAAAGGATATAAATCTTTATTAGAGGATATGGTTAGATTGTTGAAAGACTATGACTAGAGGATATGGTTAGATTGTTGAAAGACTATGACATAAGTGTGATGTATCATCTGAACAAGGACAATATAGTGTTATACATGTTGATGAGGGTAAGCGGGAGTTAGATATATAAGTGCATAGGCTTGCACATTTTGGGGTTAGGTTGGTTGGTTTAAATGATGGAGGTATGTTGGTTTCGAATGCTTGTGAATTATCTTTAGTGGTTTAGGTGAAGGAGAAGCAGGATAGTGATCCTATCATAGTTCAGTTGAAAGGTCCAGTCCAGAAATAGAACGTGCATGATTTCTCCCAAGGAGTGATGCTATGCTTTGTTATCAAGAGCATTTTTATGTCCCCGATTTACATGGATTAAGAAATAATATTTATCTGAGGGTCATAGGTCCAAATATTCTTTTCACCCAAGGCTACTAAGATGTATAGGGACCTTAGAAATGTCTATTGGTGGAGTGAGAGAATAGAGATGAGTTTGTGTTTAAGTGTGCTAATAATCATCAAATGAAAGTAAAACATCAGAGGAAAACAATTGACTTGTAGAACTTTTGAGATTCCAACTTGTAAATAGGAAGCAATAACTATGGACTTTTTCACTGGTTTACCTCACTGCTATAACATACATGATTCGATATGGGTAACAATAGTCCAAATGGATAAGTGAACTCACTTCTTGATAGTCCATACCATTTATTCACTTCGAGATGCATGGGTGACTTTGACTATTATTTCAGACTGAGGTACGCAATTTACCTCTCAGTTTTAGAGATTATTTCAGAAGGGTCTTGGTACCCAGGTTCACCTTAGCATAACTTTTTACCTGTAGATAATTGGTCACGCAAAGAGGATCTTCCAGACCATAGATGATATGCTAAGAGTGTGTGTAATTGATTATAGGGGTAGTTGGGATGAACACTGGTCTTTGATATATTTTGCATATAATAGTAGCTAATATGATAATAATCATATGGACCTGTTTGAGGCTTTGTATTGGAGATGTAAATATTCCATTGGTTTGAGGTTGGAGAGGAAGACAAGGTAGGGCCAGAGTTAGTTCATAATACGACTTAGAAAAGTTCAGATCATCAAGGAGAGATTAAAGATAGTTTATAGTAAACATAAGTCATATGTAGATATGAGCAGGAAGGAGTTAGAGTTTGATGTTAACGGTTATGTGTTTTTGAAGGTGCCTCTTATGAAGGAAGTCATGAGATTTAGTAAGAAAGAAAAGATTAGTGCATTTTATGTTGGACTGTAGCAGATCTTGAGAAGGATTGGTAATGTTGTCTGCAAGATAGACCTTCCCTCAAACTTAGCAGCAGTTCTTCTAGTCTTCCATGTATCTATATTGAGAAAGTTCATGGAAGATCCATAATTTGTATTTCTTATGGAGAATATTAGTGTTAGAGACATTTTGACCTATAAAGAGATCCAGTCAGATGCTAGATCAAAAAAATTTCTAGCTTATAAACAATGAAGTTGCATCACTTAAAGTGTTATGTTGAAATCAATTAGTCGAAGGAGCTACATGAAAAGAAGATGTAAATGTAACACCCTTAAATATGATCCAGAGTTTGAACCCTTGTATGTTTGTGCTTAAGTCCGAGTCCTATGAATTCCCACTTGACCTAAGGTTATAAAATCATTCCTAAAGTTTGAAAGTAGTGTTTAACATTATTTGAGGTTAAAATGAACTCCTAACACAAAGTTATGTCTAAAGCATTTAGAACACTATAGTTTTCATATTGTTTAATGCATGGGCCAACTTTAAACGACCATATATCCTTATTATGAGGATTTATGTGACCTATAACCTATAAACATAAAGGTATTTGAGTATAGTTTTTGATGCAACAAACCGCGTGTCATTTTGAGTTTGGAGTATGAAGTTATGACAATTTAGTAAGCAGCTCGCTGGCAAGCGTGACATCTAAAAAGGAGTGTGTAGAGAAAATTCACTGAATCCAAACATGGCACCCACTGTCATGCTAGAGAAGTTTCCATGATGTCAACTATAACACGACTGGCTCTATTTTTACGTGTTATTTTGTATAATTATTTCCCCATTTTTGCAAGGCTATTTTCGACATTTCCCACCTTCTAAATCATGAATCCTATGTTTTTAGGCTCAAAATACATGCTATTAAATCCCCAAACACTTATTCCAAATCATTCTACACTAAAACAAATCAAAGTAAGGTTTTTCTCTTAAAAGTTTCTTAAGAACAAAGCTAGAATTGTTTTAAAGGTTCATCTCATAAGAGCGAATTCATCAACTTTCTGCCATCAAAGTTCTTCAATTGAGGTATCTGAGATTTCAAGGACTCTTTTTATCCTTATTCCCCAAAATAGTTTTCTAGATAAGGTTATGAAGATGTAGAAGTCTACTAGGGTTCTGGATAAATCCAATAAACTATGAAATCCTAAAATTATGCTTTACTTGATATTTTGAGTTAGAATTATGAATTTTAATAATGATTATTAAATTTACATGATTAATTGATGTTTCTCAATCCAAATGGTGAAGTTTACACTATGTTGGTTTAATTGTGAAAGTCCTCATGAGTTAGCACATTTTTGTAATTGAAGTTAAAGAAAGAAAGAAGTTATGAGGTATGAATTGATTATCGTTCTGAAGGTTTAGTCTTAAACTTGAATTAAGAATTAAAGTTTCATAATTACTTGACTTCTTACATGATATTGAGTATGAATAATAAATGGGTCTAAATTGACTATTTTGACTAATCGAGACTAATTGAAGAGAATCTTTGAAAGTATGAATTACATAATGATTTGAAGAATGTTCTTGAAACTTGATATGAAAATTGAAGTTTCATAATTATTGACCTATAAGTTAATATGATTCTAAAGTTGAAGTGAAAACATGAAAGAAGTATTGAAGCATGATATTAATTTTATTTTTCAAGATTTTTTTAAAGTTGGTGATGATTATTAAAAGCGTTGATATTGATGATTTTTACTTGATTTGAAATCCATTTATGAAGCATGTTTAAATTAATTAGGTTTGATAATTAAACCTAATTGAAGAAAAGTATTCATGTTCTGCTTTATATTATAAGATGAGAAGAAGAAGTTAATAAAGAGTCTAATTTAATTAAATTTTTCTATTTTGGGTAAACTAAAAGTTACAATTGGACGAGTACGGATTTGATTATATTTATAGTTGTAGCTGGACGAATCTGGGTTTTTCTAATTTGTTTCATTCGATAATGTTCGCTAGTCTAGATAAGTTAATGAAGTTAAAAGAGAAATATAATTATTTTATTGGAGGAGTATTGGTGCCGAGAGGTAGGGACGAGTCCCACATACTGAACCTGTGTAGCCTAATGTAGGAATATATATATATATATATATATATATATTTAATTAGCCCAGTATGTGTGCCTTTGTACATCAGTTGGCTCCACTAGATGAAGAGAGGTTCAAACCTTTTGGCAAGGTATGGAGGCCCCTCTACATGGGGTAATATGTAGACTTCATGGCTAAGGCTTTGAGGTGTGTAAGTTATAGAAACTCACAAAGATAAGGAAAAATAGAATGTTTGAAGAAAAGTAAAATTGATAGTTTTGAGGTAAAGAAGAGAAGCATATTTTTAACTAAGTTTTTTAATCTTTTATTAAAAACTAATGAAGATGATCTATTTAAATGGGTTTATTTTCACTCTATAGATTTTAAAGATTTTTAACTATTTTCATTATAAATTGTTAAATTGCTTTATGAAGCCTTGTTCTGAAAGTTAAAGCTTTTTAAATTAATATTTGAGCGTCAGAACTAAAAATTGATTCAAAGATAACGAGTTTAAAGTAATTAATGACCTTGAAGATCAAACTTTTAAATTGATATTAATTACGAATGCATATTTATTTGTTTATTAAAGTTGAGTATTAAGTTGAGCATATTATAACTATTCATGCATTGTCTAGCCATGACTTATCTATCGTCGTAGCCTATTTTCACCTACTCACAGAGGCAGTACATTTCATGTGTTGAGACCATTCTTTCTATGATACTGTAAATCCCTTGTAGATCCTTCTAGACTTCTATACGCTCGTGGTTAATTGGATTTGTACTTGTAGAGATTAGTGTTGGACCAAGGTTGGTTCAAGAGAATCGTCCTTCTATGTTTTGATTGATGACTAAACGTTAAGTCAAAGATT